>WWET01000236.1:620114-636890 GCA_011038615.1 Limnodynastes dumerilii | reverse complement strand
GTGTGTGTGTGTGTGTGTGTGTGTGTGTGTGTGTGTGTGTGTGTGTGTGGTTGAAGGTCTCAGAGATAAACTATTGTTCAGAACTTGGACCATTCAGAGATTCATGTTGATCAAAATTATGTTGTTTGTATTGAACAACATATTCAGTGAGCATATATCTTCCTATATGGTGGCTTTATTATTTTTTTTTACTTATTTATTACTTATATTAACACTTTCTTATACTTTATTATATTATCTACTTATACTTTTTAAACATTTTCATACATTGTGGGCTATGGGAGCTACAGAGAGCGGAGCACTAAAAACGAAATACTATATCTAATAGCCTATAGCACAAATCTTCCCAGTGCAAGCACTACTACAAACACTAGATAGTTAGAGTAAGCTTTAATTTTGCTTTACAGGGATTACAATGGGAAACATAATCAATTAGGTTAAATAATGGATTTGTGCTAGATGTGTCTGAAGTACATTGCATATGAATTTATAAATGGAAAAATTCTGTGCTGTAATTATTTGTGAAATGTATTACATTTTACCGGCTCATCAAAATTATCCGTTTATTTGAGAGCAAATAAAATGAATAATGTTAACAGAGATTTTCACGTCGTTTTCTATGAGACTGGGCTGAATAAATATGGTTTACTTCCAAATATCTGTCTACTGGTGCTTATTTCCCATAGCTTTTTCGTCAGCTATAAAAGTGGTTCTTCATTACTTTTGTTAAAGTATCCAGCTTTGCTAAATTGGTTTTCTAGACTGGACTGGATGTGAAATTAATATTTCATCAGTGTGAATTGAAACATTCTTCTTCATGGTCTCATAATGGCAGGTCATGGAGCCAAGCTCAGCTGTGGTTTCTGCGAGCAGAAGAATGGAACGCGGCCTGAATTGATGGCGGATGTAAATTGTAAATGTTCAGCACACTGCATTACAGTTGAAGTGTTTTTGAGATGAGATAAGGATTCTTTCTGGGGAAAGTTAAATATAGTTTCAAATCTTTAGTCTTCGCAAGAGTGAAATGTTAAATATGAAGAAATATGAAGAGTCCCACCTGCACTGATTAGATTTTTCAGCACACAGTACAGGGATCCCGCTTTACAATACCTTCTTCAAACACACAAGTTGTTGTTTTCAGTGCAGTTTTTCCAATACGCTGAGATGCTATGATGTGGGAACACATTATAGCTAACAACACATTCTGTAAGCACAGAGGACCGAATCCAGATTTACTACAAGGGTGGATAAAATGGTTGCTAGGATAAAATGCCCCCTCTTTTGGTAAGTGGCACATGTGCGAGAGTTGCATCACAAGGATGTACCCTCTGCATCCAGAATACCGCCCTGGTGACAATTCTGACAGCAAAGCGGGATGGGGCAGGAAGTGGAAGTGCTTCAGTATTGTGTGAGGGAGGAGCTATGCTACTTGTACATCCTATACATCCTATCCACCTTTTATGTGGGGACGGGGAAGAAATCTTTAGTTATGGCAAATCTCCAATGCCGCTGGGATCTGAGCTCCAAACACCATGGAAGTGGAGATCGGTATCCGTTCCAGAGTTACTGCATAACAGAAGTAGTAAAAGGATGCATGCAAAAGGTCCAGTGCAGAATTATCTATGGGTTTTTTTTAATCACAAAATAAAATTTACATATTTCGTATTACAAAACAACCAGAGATCAGGTATTTCTTTTTATTTTTTAAATAATTTTGTGAAATCAATATAAATTTCTCCACAATTCAGATGTAAATCGAAACAACTAAAACAATTGTGTTCTTTTCAGTTGTGTTACTGTGTAACTACCCTGGGTGCAGGGGGGTGTAGCTGCATCCAAGCTCGCAGGAGAGGTGGACCCAAGTTAGCCACCAACCCTGTACTCACGTAGGATAAGTCAACTAGTAGTGATAGCAGCTGATGGAACTAAACAGCTCAACACTGTGATCTACCCACAGGGGAGGGTTGACCTCGGCTAACAGAGAACATTGCTAAGATGTCAGTCTGTGCATGCGTAGGGTGTCCTGTACAAATGTAGATTGGCGCATAGATAAAATATCCAGATATCTGTAAGCATCCTTGCTATGGTGCCTGAATGTATTTACTTCTGTCACTGGTTGTGCTTATTCCAAAGTTAAAATTCCCTCCTCACCCCTTTTGGTCAGAAGATGCATTATTGCTTTTGAATAGTACATTTGCACTTTCTTTTTTTCAGGACATGAATGGTGCAAGACAAGTGTTAAATTGTCATTTCTGTACTGTTAGGCATTTGTTCAGACAGTGACACAAGAAAATGAATAGCACAACCAGCAGGAGAAATAAACAATGTAAAAAGGAAGAAAATTCAACTACTGATCGGCTGGATTGGCATTTTCAGCTCTAGAAGAGTTAAGTGTTTACCAATTATTGTGTCAGTTCCATCTCTCAGTGTCTGTGTTTTGTTTTTCTGCTTTTTAGCTACAGTAAAAACATGAATGTGAATGGTTGCTATGGTTACAACTATATTTTTGTTGTGCTAAGTCCTTGTAAAACGTCTTTATTCTCAAATCCACTATCAGGCAAATGCAAGCTGCGGCACATGAGTTGTAAAACTAGAGGTATAAATCATCTAACCATGTGCTTTTAGGGTATGCTGGGTCATGTAGTTTCTCAGCACCTGGAGCGCCACAGATTGCCTAGGTCTTTGTGACTAATCAGTAGTCAGCATTAGTCAAAATGAATTCAGGAGTCTACTGCAAACAATTTACTTGAAAATGTGATTGGCCGTGAATGGTGAATATAATTACATTATTGGATTTTTATGTGAAAACAAATGACTGATCACTGCACAATGTAAAACTGAAGCACAGTATGCAGAGATCACAAGAAAGAAAGCAGTGTATTTTCAGTCTCCATTCTGCCACTTAGTGGATGCACAGGGACTAGGAAAGAAAAGGCCGTCAACAATTACAGATAATGTGACACTTACAAAACACATTTAAGCTACATAGGACAGGTATTTTCCCCACAAGTATTGTATGCTTGACAGCAAATTAAGCTAGTTGTATATATGTATTTTTACTGATTTTATTCTATGAATTGGTGAAACCATTGTCTGGACCCCTCATGTAACTGCTATTTAATGTCAGTGCATCTGCTACAAAGCCTGTGCTTTGCTATATATGTTAGAAAGTGAATGCGCAGTGAAATTAGGTTTGGATTTATAATTGTAAGTAGCCAGCAATATTTTTTAAATGAGATGCCTCAGATAATAAAAATGTTGTTCTAGTTAATACACACTGTCATCCAGTAGAACACTACATGAGCTTTGCTGTTGAAGTTACAGAGCACTATGCAAAGCATTATTTAGAAACAGCATGCATTAGAGTCATCCACATCCCAAAATCAAACTTTCTCCCTGCCACCATTTAAATTTATTGATGACTATGCCGTCATTATGAAAAGGGCTGTGAGATCAATCCAGTAACAAACCACCCATAGTCATCCTGTATGCATGGGTTAATGGATTAGCAAGGGAAAATTTATTACACCATAGATATCTCCTGCCCGTGGACCTGATCCAGATATCCGCTAACACTGGCATCTGAACTCTGGCCACAGAGGTAGCAGAGGACTGATGCCAGACCCCCACTGCATCCAGACATCCATACTCGTAATCATTTCCGACAGGTGACCCCCTACCTTAAGAGGGTGTGGGGGTTTCTTTAGTTTATAAGGGTTAAAGCCAGCCCTTACTATACTATTATCATACCTTACCCCACCAACAGAGTGCAAGTGCCTCCGCTTTGTGAGATGTCAAACCCGCCATTGGATTATGAACCAGAACGGAATCCAGATCCTTCCTGGAAAAGTTGCACCTGCACATGCACTGCATTACAAAAGGAGTTGTTTTCCAATCCTAGCGATTGCAAAATGTCCGCTTCTAGGAAGCCTGGATCGTTCCTGTATTATTATTGGTCAGTGCTGGTCAAGCTCAACAATGGCTTACTGTATCTTCTGCAGGAAAGTAGAGGACCTGCAGTAAGGAATTTTTCTGTGCGAAATCACACTGAATATTAAGATAAAAATGTACCGAGTGTGTTATTAAAAGCAGAATGCTATTGTCTGATTGTTACTGATACATGATAATGAAAAACACTAAGGATTCATAAACAATATAATAATAGGATAATTGTAATGAGGCGTGTATAATGCAAGGGACATTCCTATCACCAGTATAAAATACACAAAGCATACTAGTGACCCTAAAATACATGTATCATTTCATGTGCAGATGAGAGTACATCAAGGAAACCATTAAATAGCTTTAGAAAGCGTATAGCATTCGTGTTGTGCCCTATACTTTAAATAAGAATCACTTTTGATCTCCATGTTACACTGTCAGCAGAGGAGCAGATTTTAAAGTTCTTCCATGTAAAGTAACATACTGCTTTGATGTGAACTTCGCAGTTAGCGACTGCCCCAAGATTTCTCTGTCTTTCTACTTTCTTAATAGCAACTTCTAGGCTCATTACTGGTAAACCATTGGCCTGTGGGTATTTCTAAGAAACTGCATTAAAGATATAATGAACAACAGAAATATGTAATTTCTTATCATTCTTTGAGCAGTTAAAAAAAAATTCTTTAAACTTCCAAGTTTATTGAACTTTGCAAGGCAAAGTGAGATCTTTCAGGAATGCTATTTGAGAGTATTTTCTCATAGATATGAGTGTTTGACACCAGGAACCTGGTGCAGAGTTTTAACACAGTGGAAGAGTGGAAGAGTGCACCTGTTGTTAAAAATATGTGTGCCCTGTCCAGAGTACTGACAACTATTAGCAACTAAAGAGGTGTTTAGATAAGCTGAGAGCAGCATCCTATAAAGCAGCAGCCTATACACGTCTGCATTTTTTAAAGTATCCATTTTTAAAATGAATTTCAATGAATTGCTGTAATTTATATAATCTTTAATTATAATAAAGACTTACGATGTTGCACCAGCACAGAGCACATGAAAGCAAACCCAGGCTGATCAGTCACTTTGTGTGCTCTTTTTGGACTGGATTTGTGCTCTTTTTGGACCGGATTCACAATTAAGAGCGTTAGCGTTCTTTGCGTGCGTAAGTGGGCTGTATGGAAGGGAGTGCGCCCTTCCAGATGTTCTGCAAGTTTTACAATAGTAAGTGTCCTATCGTATGGAACTTAGGACCGTATTCACACTTAAGAAGCTGCGGCTTGTTAAGTGTGGTCCTTTAGGAAATTTAGGTATGAAGATTAAGTGCGGTCTTTAAAGACACCAGGAAGGAAGAAGTGTGCCACGGCATCCTCTGTCCTTTTTTAATATGAGTCGGCAGTGGGATGGATTTAGCCAGGGAGGGCGTGGGGAAGGGGTCTCCTTTCGTATTTGCCTTCTTAAGAAGGAATAAACAAACAATTGCTTCTTAAGGAAGCTCTATGGCACTCTTAAGTGTCATAGCGGTCCTAGGGTCCTAAAAACAAGGGTGGTTTGGGGGGCAGGTCAGGTGAGTTAGGTGCGGATACTGACACACCTAACTTATTCTGACCTGTGAATTTGGCCCTTAGTTCTGTATGATGGGATTTAATAAGAAAGGAACTGTGGTTCCCCTCTGCCTTAAAAGGTGGGCAGGGGGATTCATTTAAATTGTACAGTGGGGGTGGGATAAGCTACGTATGAGTGGATCAGCAGTCAGTGGGACCACTGATTCGCTCGTGTGACTTAAGGCTGTCTTATGGCAACATAAGCCCCAATTTTACGCACGAGAGAGGGAAGTGACAGGGAAATTCACTAATCTCTTCCCTGCTGACTGAGAGAGCCCTACACGTACGAAAGTGTGCGGGGGGTCCGGGCCTGGTCCTTTGTGCTTGCTTCTGTTGTTCATGTACACTGCTAAGACATGTTGCACTTACACCTAAATAATAGGTGTAAGCAGAGCTCTGAATCAGATCCCATGTTTGGATTACAGCCACAGTAAACAATAAATGCTGCGCATGGCAAAAGTGCAGTATGCTTAGTCAGATTTACTGTCAGGTCTACATCTCCAGAGCCACTGCGCTCAGAGCTCTGAGCACAGTGGCTGCATAGGTTAAAAGCCTGTTCCCCATTGTATACATCCTTTTGTCCTTGCAAAGGGAGGCCACTCACCTTGTATGCAGAGACTTCTGAATGTGAGCCTCTAACTTAAGATTTCCACACTGTCCTGAGGACAGTACAGAAGTCTGATTGTTTGTAACCAAGCCCTTACTGTACAATTACCATACCTTCCCCCTTCCCACCCTGCATAAACACTGTAGACCAGACCTGGGCAATGTACGGCCCACGGGCCACATTAGGCCCTTTGGCAATCCCTGTCCGGCCCGCGTACATGCCTCCCAACTGTCCCGATTCCAGCGGGACAGTCCCGCTTTTGGGGGACTGTCCCGCTGTCCCACCCGCCCCACAACTTGTCCCGAGAGACCAGACTCTCGGGACAAAGTTGTTTTTAGTTTTTTTTTTGTAAAGTCTTGCCATGCAGTATATGCAGCAGGGCTTTTCCAGCACAGTACAGGAAATACAGGGCTCCTACGGGACCAATCCTGTTACTGAGAATGGCAGTGACTGAACCTATGCGGTCACTGCCATTCTACAAAAGAGATTTGGTCCTACAGGGCTCCCGTAGGAGCTCTGTATTACCTGTACTTCTGCACCACGTGACTCATCAGAGAGGGAGAGACGGAGAAACAGTTGGACAGCGCCGCGGAGGAAGACACCAAAAGGTAAGTAATTGAAAAGAAATAATTAGGAGGCAGATATGGATTGCTGGGCATAATAAAGGGGCAGAAATGGATGGCTGGCCATAATAAAGAGGCAGATATGGATGGCTGGGCATAATAAAGGGGCAGATATGGATGGCTGGGCATAATAAAGGGGCAGATATGGATGGCTGGGCATAATAAAGGGGCAAATATGGATGGCTGGACATAATAAAGGGGTAGATATGGATGGCTGGGCATAATAAGGGGCAGATGTGGATGGCTGGGCATAATAAGGGGCAGATATGAATGGCAGGGCATAATAAGAAGCATATATGGATGGCTGGGCATAGGAAGGGGTAGATATGGATGGCTGGGCATAATAAAAAGGGACAGATATGGATGGCTGGGCATAATAAAAAGGGACAGATTTGGATGGCTGGGCATAGGAAGGGGTAGATATGGATGGCTGGGCATAGGAAGGGGTAGATATGGATGGCTGGGCATAATAAAAAGGGGCAGATATGGATGGCTGGGCATAATAAAAAGGGACAGATATGGATGGCTGAACATAATAAAAAGGGGCTGATAGGGATGGCAGGACAAATAATAAAGGGCCAGACATATACTAGGGGCACACATTTAATAAAGGGGCAGACATTTGGAGACTAGACAAAATTTATAATTTGCTGCTTTTTATAAAGGGAGAATATTAATATTGAGCATAATTAAGTTCAAGTTATGAATGGTTCGGGCCTTCAACACAGTTCAGATTTTTCATGTGGCCCCCTATAGAAATTAATTGCCCACCCCTGCTGTACACAGTCCACCATGATGAAGGAAAGTTCTTTGTGTGATCACTTTACGCACCTTGTGTGCAGTATACAACCCTTTTACAAAATTTGATCCGCTCCAGTGACCTTTTAGGGAATGCAGACCACTCAGTTTAGACTCAGACAACTACATGAATTGATGCATTGTTAAAATGTATAAAATATACAGGACCGGATTCACACCTAAGTGTGAAATAAGAAGGCACGGGTTTGCATGTACCTATAAGTGTCCACTCCACTCCCTCAGCACGCCCCTGTTTTTAGGTGGCTAACAGCACCTATGAGTATCATAGGCAGCCTTAACTTTGGTTACCTCGTCCTGCCACCTCCATTTAAATGATAATCACCACCCGCTTTTCTTAACTTTTTCTTAAGTCCTCATTGGCACGTCCCTTCTTACCGAAGTAAGTGCGAGTCATTATACCCAGGTCTACAAAAATGGGACCATTCACATCACCACCAAATACCCAGGTTTTAGCAGTGATGTGAAATGGGTTTTAGGTGTGAATCAGGGCCACAATTTTTACACTAGCTTACTGCAATATTTATACAAATATGCACCAAAATAACATTTCTTGGTGAAATTTTCTGATTTTCTCCAAGTATAACATGTTTACTTTGTGTTTAAATATGTATATATTTGCCTTTTTATCATAAAGTTATTACAGAATAGCAGTAAAATGAACCCAGTGCTACTAATGTTAATTCAACTTCTTAAATTATTCCTCAAACATTAGAAGTAAAATTATTAGTTGTTAGATTAATAAATATTTTCCAGTAACCATATAATATAAAAATTGCTGCAAAGTTTAGAAAGATGCTATCAGTGTTTGTTTCGTAATTGTACAATTTTCTATGTATATCTATAAAAGTGAAATAAAGTATAGACTCCAGCTCGCCACCCTGTGGCCTGTCACTGAACAGTCATCTAAAAAGGAAACATTCACATCTACTTTATACATCACATATAGAGTATGTGATGTGTAGATCAAAAACATGCTCATTTAAAACCAATATTGTCACTACTAATGAAGGAAGAATGTGCAAACATCTCAGTATATTAATTTGCGAGGAATGATTCAGCTGCTTTAAAATAAGGAAATGATACTACTATTTTAACAATGCTTATTACAAAATAAATAAATAAATCTTACCGTAATGTGGGTAAAAATAATCCTAAATTTTTATAGAATACAGCTCCAAGTACATATACTGTAGATTCATCAAGTTCTGGAAGACAAAACAGTTATTGCTTTAATTCCACTGTTACTTCATGCACTTTAAAATATATTTGTATAAAAAAGTTTACCAAATAATGAAAAATGTAATTTTAAGGACTGCAATATATACAGTATATGCTGATGCCCCTCTACAGCTGACACACATTGGAAAAGGTCCTTGTGATACAATATGATGCTTTTTGTTGTTATGAGTTTTTATTTTTCAGCTTCTGATTTGAATGTCATAGTAGCCATATGTATATGTATTGTGATATGTGCCTATTTCTTTTAATTAGCCTATCAATTTCTCATTATTTTTCTGTAAGTTTTTATGATACAACCCTGCAAAAAGAACAGTCATCTGACATAAAAATTAAACGTAATAAAGGACAATACTGTTACCCAAAGGCCACATTGTAGCAGTTTTTATTTTGCATTATAAATCATAGAGAATGTCCATAGAGAAGTTTCAGTTGTCATTTGCAATTTTCCTCAGGTTTGCAACTGAAACGTTGCACAAATCAATTTCTATATTCAAATTGAAAGACTGCAATAAGAAGGAGTGCTGCTCACAGAACGATAGATAGATAGATAGATAGATAGATAGATAGATAGATAGATAGATAGATAGATAGATAGATAGATAGATAGATAGATAGATAGATAGATAGATAGATAGATAGACAAATACATAATGAATACTGTCAGAGCACACACTCCTCTGCAGTAGCTCCCTCCCACTTTAGGGACGCTAAAATAAACCAAGCGTCAGCATCATTCATTGAGCAGAGAGCCATGCATGAGAGAAGAAGAACAACAAAAAGAAAATATTTAAGGACAGGTACCCCACAAAGCCAGAAAATTGAATGTAAGTCATGCAGGAGACATATAAGGAGTGATAGGACAGATGGGGTGATAGTAGGGATGGCAGGAGACATAAAAGGGGGTTGCAGTGTTGGCTGGAGACATACAAAGAAGCTAATAGGATGACTGACACATATAAGAGGCTGCAATGATGGTTGGAGACATAAAAGCGGGCACATAGGATATCTGGGACATAGGACATGTCATACAAGGGGACTGCACTGATGGCTGAATACATATAAGGGGGCTGTAAGGATGACATGAGACATATAAAGGGGCTAATTGGATGGCTGGAGACGTACAAGGGAGCTGATAGCATGAGTGGAGACATACAAGGGGGAAATTTTCGATGGCTGGAGCCTGGACACATACAATGAGGAGGCTATTTCACTTTACCAATTTTAATTCTCTTATTTAAAATATCTAGGCATATCTTCAATGAAAAACTATTTTTTTCTAGCCACTTTAAAAACTGAATTTGTTAAGACAAACTCATTATGCAGTGTTGTACTTAATATCAGATTTTCACTGCAATGTCCACCGTTTAGTTCTATTTATGTTAAGCTTTAGCTCATCACCATAGTTATACTTAGCTAATGCTTCAATGTGGAAAATGCAGACTATAAAACGCTACTTACACATTTTACCCCTTATCAATCAATTTCAACCTTTATTTCATATCCTCTGCTCCTTTTTTGTCACTATGCATTGACCCCTGAATTGACCCTCCTATACACTACATTAGCTCCCTTCTATCACTTTAAAGTTCTGTTGTGTGACAGTCCCTGAAGACAAAGTATGAACTGATTGCTGTCTTATTTTTAATTTTACTTTTTAGGTTGCATTTAACAAGATCCACAGCACCTATTGTATTTGCTGTTAAAAAAGGGACACGTTAAATAACTGACAATATTTGTTATCTGAAAGATCAGCCAGCATGATGGATGATATTTGTTATGCTTGACATAACATTTAATTAGAAACTGTTATTTCTTGGCAAAATATACACTTTATTGTTCTGTTCTTCAATGGGGCCTTTGGCAGTTGTGACGGTGACAATCAAGTATGGAATCTATTTTCCAGAATGTTTGTTACTTGAGGGTTTTTAGAAGGTGTTTTACTTAATTTGGATGCCAAAAAAAGCATTAAAATTGTGACATTTAAAAAATGAATTTTAGTTTTCCAAACATTGCAACAAAAGACACTTGGTAGCATCTTCTGATTGGCTTATTATGTCCCAAGTTTCCCCTGCTGATTAGTTAATCCATTTACATGATTTTAAGGCTACCCTTTTACAATATTTAATTGATATTACCAATGAGCCATGAAAGAAAATTCTCATTGAATTTATAAGGTGAACCCAACAGATGTTTGTATAAATCATAGTGAGATCCTAACACTGTCAAACTGTCCTCAGGGAGCACGAACTGTCAAGATTTTCCAGGTCTCCTTACAGAATCACAAGTGATTTAAATAGTTCCACCAGTGGCACTTTTAAAATGTGTTAGTCAGTAATGAAAACCCATTTGCTCAATCAAACAGACCAGAACTGTTTGTGATGCTTAAGGACTGAGGATGGGAAACACTGGTGTAAAAGACCTGGGCCCAGATTTACTAAGCTACGAGTTTGGAAAAGTGGAGATGTTGCCTATAGCAACCATTCAGATTCTAGCTTTCACTTTCTTTTTCCATAATAGAGAATGCCAGCTAAAATCTGACTTTTGGTAAATCTTGCCCCTGGTGACAATCTGCATGCCCCTTGGTCTGTTCCAACACTGCAACAGACAAGATGGCTATATTGCATATAAATAGAATAGTAGCAAAGCCACACATCTACAGAGCGGTGGTCTCTATAGACATACCACTGTTCTGCACATGTGATCAGATCTGATATGTGCCTGGAAGGATTAATGAGCCCTCCCCAATCCTGAGACCTGTATATAAAATACAAAAGAAGACAATATAAAAAAACTGAAATGAATGGAGAAAGACCAGTGTACACAGACATTTTTCAATATTAATATGATTTAGTAAAACTGGTTTGTAGTACAATAAATGTAATACGTTTATCTATGCACTTTGTAATATTTAGCCTCCACCTGCACATTAGGGCCTTGTACCTGATGGCATTGGTGTAAAGATGCTTTTTGGTATCACCACCTTGTCTTCAGAGTTTCTTGCCCAGTCTACCATTCCTTTTCTGCCTCTCATGGGGAAGGTGATATCCGTAAGCACCGATGATGCAGGCAGCTTTTGAATACTAGCCACTGAAACGGTATAATAAATACAATTTTATTCACTTTAAACTGTAATACAATGGATTATTTCCAACTTAAATGTTTCACCTAAATTAGCCATGAAGGGTACTAAACATTTGGTATCTAAAATAATACGTTGAATATTTTGGGTCACTTGTAGTTGCAGACAATAAATAACTATGCATTCTACAATTATAAAAAGAAGGCAAAAAAATATATATATACATATATAAAGAAAAAATAATAAGCAAGATTTTAGTGGCACGATTCTGTTGGATCTGAATTTGAAATGATCTGAAGTGACAATACAAGGATGAAATTCTGTAAACTGCTTTTGGAGACAAAACTGTTATAATCTGGCTAATACAGCACTGACAACACGTCTGAAGCCTGTAACAAAATTATCCAGGGAGGTTTATTAAATCTAAATTGCAGACATAAAGGCCTGCTTCCTGCATTGTATGTATAGAGACCCATATGCTTCTTCTAGCGACTTGTCATCTATCAGGAAACATGGCACAAGGTCTTCTATTTAATTGTAAAAGTCATTTATCATATTTCTGTAAACTGAATGTACAATTGTTTCACCTATGTACCAGAACTTTCAGGTTTAAATTAATGAATGCAATGTATAGGGGGCCACCTTTCATGAAGGGAGGAGGGGGGAATGCAATAAAGCATATGCTATACCCTAACCTGGAACTCAAACTAATTTCCAAGGGATTTGAAAGTGAGAGGCAACATCCCATTGGCAGCTTCTACATATCAATCGATCATTTGGAGTGCTTGTATTTTGTTTGTTTCTTGTATCAAGGCGCACAGAAGATCTATGGATCTGGGTCAGGAAGCTTTCTCTCCACCAGTGATCCATATGTGGTTTCTGACAGGAGGAGTGTCACAGATTTTTATAGAAACGTAGAAGGTCATTGCACACGTTTGCTTTTCAGAAGTGGGTAACACAGCAGTGATGGAGAAAAATAGAGTGTATATTGCAGACTTATGTAGCAACTTTATTTGTGCCTGCATATAAAGGGAGTAACGAGTAAGTTGATATTTAATGTTTCAACTTGTACAAAACTTCTTTATACTTTACTTAAATTGTCATAGAAACAAACCACTGTAATAAGGAAGGTCTCTTAAGAAGATATGGGCCCACCACTTGCTTTGTCTGCCACTGCATTGAAATCAGATATGCTGAAATTATTCTAATTGACTGCAGTAGAGGAGAGTGAGTCCAGGCACACGCTGTAAGATTTGAATTTGGCAGTGGAACAGTCCTTTTTTTTACTTTTGCCATGGGCATTTTATACCAGCTGTTTCAGAGATGGGAGAAAAAGCAAAACAGAGCAAATTTTCATTTTATCATTCTCCATATTTAAAATTTGCGTTTCTAGGGATATATAGGAAATAATACAGAAAATAATATTTGAAATGTAGAATGGAGCAGTTGACAAAAACATTCCTCATTTATAGTATCTTTTATACTGGTTTGGGAATGTCAATCAATTGTGTCAGCTGAATGTAAGTATTAATTAAATCATTTTTAAGTGATAAATATTTAATATGTTTATATTATTGTAAGCTCTATTATGTTCTCTTTTCTACATACATTTTATTTTGAGAGATCTGCTTTATGTTCTTTACCCAGTTATTTTCCAGCTGTAACAATCCTGGCTTCATTAATTAAATGTGTTGCCACTGTGGAGTTAATTAGTTCAAATAAAGCTACGGCAGTTTGAAAAGCAGAAACAAAGTTTTATCACACTGTGGAAAGTAGTTAGCTTGACATGTATGGACAGGTGTTTGTGCAGTAGTGTTTGAGCTAGTGAATTGCTGTGAAGTTTGTTCTGAAATAAAATAAAATGTTAGTACAAATCAACAGGGATACTTATAGTCAATGTGCAAAGTGCTCTGTGGTACCAACACAAATCACATCCAATTCATCTTGTTCCAAAACAATGTTTCTTAGCAACATTCATCTGCATTAACTAAACTGAATAGTAGCCATCCCAATATTGTTATTTTGATAAGGAGTATCGTATAGCTTTTACAGTGCAATAAAGTAATATACAACTTTTTAAAACTGTAAAATATCATTAAAATAATATCAAATACATGCATATATATATTTGCAAATCTGAATAATATATTATGAAAACAGTGGAGGTTCCTTGTAATAATGCACTGCTCCATACCGAAAAATGTTAAAATAAAAAATGATTTTGATATATGCTATATCTTATGCTTGACTGAAATTATAATAAAAGCAGAAGTACACAACTTCATTTTTATTCATTCCAAAGACAAACTCTAACATAGCCCATACAAAATTATCGACATTCTTTGGAATCAGTTTGCTATAATTATGATTTCAAGCAGGTGAATCATTCATTTTGTAACTGTCCACCTGTGGGTATGTTCAAGTACCAGCATTAAAAATAATCCCTTTCAATGGGTTTCAATAGAGAAAATCACTATTTGGCCTGCTTGCAACTGTGTACTGCAGAGAGAATAGAGAAATGAAAGAGCAGATCAAATAAAAGGCTGCAGCAAAGCATGGACATTCTCAGAACTAAAGATCAGTCTTCAGGGATTGTGATGTTTACATTTCCACTGTGTGTAACAAAGGTGAGCAGTTTCATCTCACCATACATGGCCAGAAGAGAAAAAATTGATTAGATTGCTGCAGGGCATTAGTGCTCAAATCCGAGAGAAGGCTCCTTGGTGAACTGCAAAATAGATTCAATATGATCTTTAGAATAAAAGTATAACAGTTATACTGACAACATCTGTCACCAACTTAAAGAAAGGGGATTATATGGTAGGAAGTCAAGGAGCATCCACATAAAGGTTTGTTTCCCAAAGCACACCTAATAAACTGTAGAAATCTAGAAGCTATTTGATTGGCACAATGTTTAAAAGTTAGGACACCATTGTCTCCAGATAGTAACAACCAAAAACATCAAGTAGTTGGATTGTGCAGTCTGCGTAAACAATATGACCACTGACTGACTGATATTTATATAACTGGATGGTGGAGAGATAGCCTCATGCCGCTTTCACATCACCAACTCTGAGGAGGAGATGCCGGGTAAAAAAAAAAAAGACACTTTTAAGTGCACAAAAACCTGTAAATTCCAGGGCCAGGACCCTTTCACATTGCCATTGAATTTCCCGGGTTTTAGTGCCTTTAACGCGGCAGGGCATGCTGATGCTTGTAGCATCTAGCCCTTTACACTGATTTTTGTAGACAACTAAATTCCTCTTTCTAGTTCCCTAGTTTCCTGATACATGGTGTCTGAACATATGCAGATTTAATATTTTTTTTATAGCCAAACCTGATTATTTATTAATTTCAGGTATTTAAAAGGACAAAGTTAGTAGTTACTGTAACTTCCCAGTATACACACAAAACAAAAAGATATGTTATACTTAGTTGTAATATGTTCAAGCCATTGGATCATGGTGGTAACAAATTAGTAGGGCTCCACGTGTCTTATAAAGCTTATATTACTATATATAACTTAAACAAAATTCATATTTTGCAAATAATTCTAGTAGAGACATATTGCAATTCTAATTATGTTGTTTTTTTTGACAATGTAATGGATTTATTTTTATACACTTTCTTATTTTCATTTTCTTCCTAGTGTTCAGCAACCTGTGGAGTTGGAATCCAGCACAGAGATGTGTATTGTAGGATAAAAGGACAAGGCCGAGTTGAGGAGACATTTTGTAATCCTACAATGCGCCCACACAGACAAGTAGATTGCACATTACCAGATTGTATCCAGTATTATTGGCTTGCAGATGAATGGGCAGCTGTGAGTAATTTTCATCAACAACTATTTCCTTCATGAAAATATAATGACGATGATGACTTTCATGTCCGAAAAATAAAACACTAAAAACTAAGTAAACACAGACATTCTTAAGAAGAAAATATTTATGAAAAAGGAAACATGTTTGATGCTCAGGGTTGTTTAAGTATGTATTTATTATCATTAATAACTTGTTTATATGGGGTCACAAAGGGTCCTTAGGCCAATGCAATGTACACTCATGGAGGTAAGAAAATAAAGGAGAAAGAGTAAGAAAAAGATATGTTGGTTGTATTGGTAATGCAAAGAGGGGAACAGAAGGTAATTACTTGCACAATCTTAGAAAGACAAGAGACAAATAGAGGATTTCAATAGGCAACTCATAGATAAGTTAATATAACACATTATAATTATAATTATTATAATTATAACACAGTAAGTTATGTTTTAGGCATATTGGATTAGATCCAGAGCTTAAGTTTTAATGTGATTTGATCTGTGATTATGAATTGTGAATCTGTGATTATCAGGTAACCACTTCCCTTTTACCAATGCACTTACCCATACCAACCAATGGAAATACCCAACAGCAGTTTGAAAGTCTGGATCAGTATGTGATACAGTTGTTACACCTGTAATGCACATTATAAAACTAAGTCATACACTTACAAGCACAACTCGGCCCCACTGTTGGAAGTATCGGTTTTGTAAGTATGGGTAGCACAGATTGCATACCAGCCAGGTGGCACAAATGCGTGTGCATGTGCAGAGTAGAAAAAAAGATGATGTACAAACATGTTCCTTAGCAAACCCATGTTGAACTGCCGAGAGGACAAATTTAAGATGTGCAAATAGAATTAGTAGCAGCTCTCAGCTGCTGGCAATGTACCGTATTTCCCCATGTACAAGACGCACCCCTGTATAAGACGCACCTTAATTTTGGGGTCCCAAAATTAAAAGTGCATCTTGTACATGGGGAAAGCTCCCTCTCCCCTTTAAAGTTTTCTTACCTTTCAGATCATCCAGCGAGCGGGACTGCGGTCAGAATATGA
>WWET01000236.1:607927-619760 GCA_011038615.1 Limnodynastes dumerilii | reverse complement strand
TATATAATATATACTGTATTTTTAACCCTGAGGAAAGTATACATGATATTTCTTGTAGGTAAGGATGAGTAGAATCAAAGTACTCTAGTACTCATTAAACAGAGGATGAGTCAGCTATTGAAGCAGTGATGGACTGAAAATAAACAATAATATATATTTTTTTCATATATTTTATATATATATATATATATATATATATATATATACTGTATTTTTAACCCTGAGGAAAGTATACATGATATTTCTTGTAGGTAAGGATGAGTAGAATCAAAGTACTCTAGTACTCATTAAACAGAGGATGAGTCAGCTATTGAAGCAGTGATGGACTGAGGATAAAATAAACAAAACACTACTGCTCCATATTATTTGACTATTAACATTGCAGATTAGCAATCCATTACTTTACAGTATTATGCATCTCAATGCAGCTATCGCTAGTGTGGTAGGAATGGCATATGGAGACACAGGAGGGTAGAGACATTTAACACAAGGTCACAATATACTATGAAAATGGTCATCAGAGAAACAATAAGTATAACAATGGATTACAAGCAGGGCTGGACTGGGACTAAAAGCCATTCCTGGTATTTGAAGCACACAGGCCCATCTGTTGTTGTGTTCTTGCACAATATTGCTGCACACTGATAGGTACACACATAGGGCCTGATCCAGAGCTACGAAGGTACACTGAGCGATCTAACACCCAGCGTACCATCACTTCACTCCCCTGACACTCCCCCTTGCCCCAGCGTATTAACACTCGCTTACGCCGGCTGAAGGCTACGCTAACGCTGCCCTCCCAGCCTCATTACCCTCCCTCCCCTCGCCTACCTGCACTAGCTGCAGCGTAGTAACGGAGGAGAACGCCCCCTTTCATCGTTACTACGCTGCTGCTACGGATGCCCGATCCACGATCCACAACATCTGCCCGGCGCATGCGCAGATTGGCTTTTAAGCCGATCTTACACTTACGCCCGGCGTATTACCGCCAGGCAGCGTAGGGCTGGATCACCCCATAGAACCATAAATATTATAAATCATAGTATAAAGTTATTGTTGGGCCCAACGTTTCAATCATATATATATATATACACACACACACACACACACACACACACACACACACACACAGTTTGAGTATATACCTGCTCTTGGTGCACTTCTAGATGAATTTCTCAATATGGCAGTGTTAAAGGCACTCTAGAGACTAGTAAAACCAGTAAAAAAGACACTTGAAAGACAGCAAACAAAAAAAAATATTTCAATTGCATACATTTTCTTTAGGGTGTCAAAACAGTATATAAAATAAATCGTCTTTTAACTCGTTTTTTTAACTGAATCTACTAGTCTCTGCCTTCAACATGACCATAGTACACACATATGCTTCACTGTAGGGATGGTATTGGCCTGGTGATGAGCGTTGCTTGGTTTTCTCCAAACATAATGCCTGGCATTCACACCAAAGAGTTCAATCTTTATATCATCGGACCAGAGAATTTTGTTTCTCATGGTCTGAGAGTCCATCAGGTGCATTTTGGCAAACTCCAGGCGGGCTGCCATGTGCTTTTTACTAAGGAGTGGCTTCCGTCTGGCCACTCTACCATATAGGCCTGATTGGTGGATTGCTGCAGAGATGGTTGTCCTTCTGGTAGGTTCTTCTCTCTCCACAGAGGAATGCTGTAGCTCTGACAGAGTGACCATCGGGTTCTTGATCACCTCCCTAACTAGGGCCCTTCTCCCCTGATCGCTCAGTTTAGACGGCCTCTAGGAAGAGTCCTGGTGGTTCCGAATTTCTTCCATTTACGGATGATGGAGGCCATTGTGCTCATCAGGACTTTTAAAGCAGCAGATATTTTTCTGTACCCTTCCCCAGAATTGTGCCTCAAGACAATCCTGTCTCAGAGGTCTACAGACAATTCATGCTTGGTTTGTGCTCTGACATGCACTGCCAATTGTGGGACCTTATATAGACAGGTGTGTGCCTTTCCAAATCATGTCCAATCAACAGAATTTACCACAGGTGGACTCCAATTAAGCTGTAGGAACATCTCAAGGATGATCAGTGGAAGCAGGATGAACCTGAGCTCAATTTTGAGCTTCATGGCATAGGCTGTGAATACTTATGCACATGTGATTTCTTAGCTTTTGATTTTTAATAAATTTGCAAAAATCTCCCCAAAAAGTTTTCACATTGTCATTAGGGGGTATTGTGTGTAGCATTTTGAGGGCATAAAATTAATTGATTGATTGATTGATTATTTTGGAATAAGGCTGTAACATAACAAAATGTGGAAAAAGTGAAGCGCTGTGAATACTATCCGGATACACTGTTAAGCACAAATGCTAGTCACTGAGCCACCATGCTAGTCTAAATTAACCTGAGTGACTGGCTGCTACTGATAAAATTAATGTGCTGTGCTGTGCTGTCCTCTGCACTGCCATGGTCATGACTTGTCTCGGCTCCTGTAGTGGCACTACATAAACCTGCATGGAGCTGAAAATCCATCAATGCAACTTCTGGCCTCTGGCCTTCCAGTGGCCCGACCTGCATTGGCCCATTTTGAATTTGCCAGTTGGCCAGTCTGGCCATGATTAAAGGAACAAATAAATAAATAATTATGCCAGAAATACATCCAGGGGCTGATCAGGAGAAACAGGTACAGGTGTACACCTGACCAAAACTATATTAAACTTAAATTTTCCATAGTGTTAACAAAAATATACCACTTTCATGTCACAACCCTTCAATAACCTGGGATTTTCAACCTAGGTTATTGCAGGGTGAGTAGTGGTAAAAAAAAAAAAAAAAAAATATGTGAACCGCAGGCCCCCCTCCCCATAGCTGCAGGGTAGACCTGGGAAATTCCTGGTCCCAGGTCTACCCTGACAGTGTAAAGGGAGAGAGGATTATTTACTGTTACTATAGAAACAGTAAACAAATTCCTCCAATCAGGTGTTAGGTGAAAACTAGGTTGAAAAACCCGGGTCAGCACACAGCCACTTACTGGAGAAGGGGAAAGAGAAGGGTTTTTCCAGTGGCTGAGTCTCCAGGACCCCGGTATCATTCACATCACCACAAAACCCAGGTTGTTGGAGCCATAACCTGGGTCTAAGACCAACAACCCGGTCTTTTAGTGGTGATGTAAAAGGGGTATTAGAGTTGTGAGGTGAAGTTTTATAACTCAACTGTAATTTACTGATTAAACATAAAGCTATACAGTAAGTATATTCTGTATGCAGAGCAATTTCCCTGCATGTAAAAGAACTACATTTAAGCTGCACCTATCAAATTGCAACATGGTTTTCCTCAGGTCTACACTTGCACCTGTTTTACTCTTAGTCCCCAAGTTGTATAAAAGTATATCTACAAATGTGTAAAACAAGACAATGGGCTAGATCCTAAGCTAAGCACGCTAGCCGATGACGTTATTTCACCCATTTGTATTTACTGCGCATGTGCGCTGCAGATGTTACGCTACATAACTCCTAACATAGTACCATCAGCGTAACTACGAACGAAGGGGCTTGGGCAGCGTAAAATGGCCAAAGTACATACGAGCGAGGGAAGTGCCTAGGGGAGTGCAGAGAAATTACGCTAAAGTAAATACGGTACGCATTCTAGCGTAACTAGCCCGTAGGTCTGGATTTACCCCAATGATTGCATCAGTGTTTGTATGTATGGGCTATTCATCAGGTAAATTAGCACCCATCTTCCTACATCAATTGACTTACTTGCTGATACAAAGTAACATAAGCCACAACTCTTCAGAGTGGTAAACAATCATATCAACTGACAAAAATACACGTCATTGCTATTATACAGAATGTATGAGACTTACAGACACTTATGAGAACCTGTAGAGGATATTATCAATACTAGTGTTTCATTTAGACCCAGTGGAGTGACAATTTTACAGGAAAGAAGGAAAGTGGATTTGCTTTGAAAAGACAGTCAGTTTAAAGGAATGAAATGCCATGGTAACAAGCTGTTTCCCTTTAGATACATTAGTTAGTGAGCTTGAAAAGGGAATTACGAAATCATCTCTCTAGTGTTTATTTCTGTCACAAGAACAACTGATTTCTGCAGCACTGTGTGGGAGGCTATCTCTGTACGTGCTATCTGTGTGCTGATTTAGGACACAGGAACAATTATAGCTAAAATACTGTATGCATTTTATACAAATGATTGGAGTCCACTGAGGTGTTTTGCTGTGAATTATTAGAAAACATTAGATGATATGTAGCTTCACTCCAAACTACTGACTGCCCTTGTTTTACATGTATTCCTAAGTCCGATGCCTGATGCCATGGCAACTAGAGCTATCACAGCAGTTCATTGTAATATGTACGAATGCAGCCAAACAAGCGTAATGCAGACAGTATTAAAACACATGTAATTGACAAGCATTTTACCATCTAAATCCTACATATTATTAAACTGATGAGATTGAGGGTGGAGGCAATTTGTAATATGGGTCAGAGTTGGCAAACATATTCCAAGCTTCACTGTCTAATATGGCTGCGTCTTTAATATGCACAGCTAATGTGGCGGCAATGAGGCTTACAGGACTTCTGATGGGCAGCTCAACTGAAGCCCCAGCCAGCTAAGTGGGACCATACACAGGAAGGACAGGAAGCTTTTCCACAGAACAGACACTGTGCAGCCTCACTGCCCCCGATCTTTCCCCTTCACTCTGCTAGTATTCAGTAGGATGTGACTACAGAGGACTATGTGGGCTTGGTGAACATTTGTAATATCCATTCCATAATGCACCTATAACATGATTTTCCATTTAATACCGAAAAACTTGTTGCTAGAGTCAATTTACAAAATAAAAAAGTGATTTGCGTAGACTGGTCATTAAGCCATTGATGAAGCTTTGATTTGCTATTTACGTTTTTATATAGCATGACGCTCCAGATATTTCTGCCCCTGCAACATTGGCTCCAGTTATTTTCTTGTTGGCTAGTTTTAAAAGTTTCTTAAGTGGTCTAAATGGACAAGGTAGAAATAATGTGTGCTTTTGTGCTGTGCTCACGCACACGCTCTGAGCATTGCAAACAAATTATAGATCTAAAGACCCAATTTATAAGACTTTCCGTGGTTTTAGACTTTCACTTGTTTCATTTATTGTGTTTTACATGTTTTAATATATTGGAAGTATTAAACACTTTGGGCCATATTTACTAAGCTGCGGGCTTGGAAAAGTGGAGATGTTGCCTATAGCAACCAATCACATTCTAGCTCTCACTTTCCTATTACACACTAGAGAATGTAAGCTAGAATCTCATTGGTTGCTATTGGCAACATCTCCAACTTTCCAAACCCGCAGCTTCGTAAATCTGACCCTTTTATTAGGTGTATGCATATTAGTCATACTCACTGTCTACCTGCCCCCTCTCAATCTCTTAGAAACAGAGAGTCAGCATGGATTGACCCCCTTATGAAGCTGTCTGGTCACTACACAGTTGTAAATGTAGACATTTTTATTTTGTTGTGTATAGTAATAAAGACAATCTAAACTTGATACATAACTAATAATATAGCTGATAATCAACACATAGGGAATAATAGGAGCTCCAGCACTACCATACAGTTTTAATGATACTGCTAAGAGCTCAAATTGTTTGTTTTTATCCATTTCCACTCTAGCCTCTAAGCTTTCAGTGATGCTATTAGTACTGAGAACAAGCAAATTAGCATATCCTTATACTCTGTTTTAAGACTCTATATAATGCTAAACTAGCATTATGACTGTTATATACTAATTCACTAAATAACTCAATAAAAATTTGTGTAGCATACAGACAGTGCTTTCCAGCAGCAACAGTCTTACTGTCTGATTGCCATAAGTCTCATATGTCAGGTTTAGAGCTACAATGCCCTGTGTGTTTCTGTTTGCATCCAGGATATTGTGGATGTTTTTCTTCTTCCACTGTCTGATGCTCTTATCTTACAGTTAATGGGCCTGTTTCACACTTAAGAAGCTTCTGCTACGTAAAGTATCCATATTTAAAAAAAATATATATTTATTAACAGGTTTTATATAGCACCAGAATATTATTTAGCGCTCTACAATTTTAACGATCATTAAAAAACTGGATAGTAACAAGCAGACTGGTTGGGTTAGAGGGTCCTGCTCACAATCTATAGGACATTAGGGATTGATATATAAGGGCAAGTGCTATCAATCACACAATGGAGCAGTCAGGTTGTATGGTAAAAGTGCTCAGTGCTCTGTATGATCCAGTCACACAGCTATATTATTGCCAGGGCTGAGGGGAATTTTACAGGCCTCTGCATGTGCAGACACTATTTTATTATACAGATTCAGAGTTCTGTAATAGAATGCTTTCCATGGCCGATACATGCGTCAGGTACGCATGGTGAGAGAAAGAGGTATGTAAATTGTACAATAAGGGCTTGGTTAAGCCTATATGTTCAATCCTCATTTCCACACGCCCTCATTTTATGTTGGGATGGTGCAGAAATTGTAAGGTTGGGTCCAGATGTCGGAAGACCTGTGCACTCCACTCACACTCACTTAGAAGTTAGGATGCCATGGTGATTCGGCATTAGAACTAGGCTGCAGTTGAAGTAATGACTGCAGTACTGGGGAGGGGGGGGGGGTTCTGGATCCAGACCAAGGTGTGCAAGTTTCATTTATTCAGACTTCTGCTTTTCTATGCTTCCATCACCAAAACTGTTGGACTTGAGCAAGATATTTCATGAAGAACTACGGTCCAGAGATTGCAGCTTATTGTTGTCTCCCCCAATCACACACCTATTCACTACCATCTTACAGTGGCAAATCAAATCAAATTTAGACCAGCCAATTAGAAGACAATCAGTAGATTCCGCCATATTTTCAAATACAGAACTTACCATTTCCAATGGTAAGACTTTAATGATGCATGAAAAAATGTAAGACAGCATGTGTATGATTGCAAGTTGTTTCAGACGTTCAGGTTATATGAGGTAGTATGCTTTCTATTATATAAATATGGATATTTAATAAAGAAGCTAAGCAAGATATTAAGCAATCTTTGAAACACTTGAGATTATCTCACCAAAAAAAAGTAGGTAAAAAAAAGAACTTTTCAGGCCAACACATCACATGCATTTTAGAACAGATTTGTCACGTTCATTTTGCACATGAATTCAAGTTTGCTGAATTTATTGCTGAGCTAGAAGTCGACCTGCTGGCAAATAGAGAAACAATTCATGCATAATATAAACTCTCTAGTCTAACAGAAGTGCTCATGTTTCCACGCTTGGCAGGATAGTGAATATTCTCACTGTAACATCATGAAAGAAGATCTTTGTATGTTTCCCTTAGAGGTTCAATTATTTAGTAATAAAGGAGGAAAAGGTAAAATGGTACTGATCCTATTTATCTGTACATAATGTATATATTATATAAATCTTGCAAGAAACGGATATAATTGCGGTGCTGAAATAATCATAGTATGCATTCTCAATGTGGTTAACAGTCTTGAGATCTTTAACAGAGGGTGAATAGAATCTGACATTCCAAAATGAGTTAGCATATTCCTGCATTTTGATATGTACAAATTACTATAGATAACTGTGCCAGGAATGATGTGATGCCAATAACAGGATGGCAAGTCTGCCATAAGGATTCAAATGAGTGTGGGAATGTAAATGAGTTCCAACACCATCAGTTAGTAAAATTAAGTGGTATAGTTAATGATCTATTAATTAAGCTGGCGTTTTTAGATTCAACAGTTTAGACTAAAGTAAAACTGTCATACAATTGGACACTTCTAATTTAATAAAATGTTGGAGAGGTATAATTTGAATGTAAATAATTTTATTTTTTTTATTTTTAGGTTTGAAATCTGATGGAAAAATGTTAACCGGTATGGAGAAATGTCCAGTATATATGTGCCACCATTTTCATCTCATTTAAAAATGATCATAAAATTACAATTTCCAAGGGCTTTATCCAGAACTAGGAGAAACAGTCATTGTACGCATTCTGAAAGTGTAAGATCTCTGTGTGTTCTGTGTATGGGCACACATGTTGGTTACGTATCAAACTGCACTACGAATGATCCTGGTATCCATGCTGGGAACATTTCAGATGGTGGGATGCCATGTGTACAGCATGTATATGCACAGTGGATGGGGGGAGGTATTTAAATCATACAGTAAGGGCTTGATTAAGTGCCTACGTATGTTCCTTCATTATGCACCAGATGTGGGGGCAGTTGCACAAATGTTAAGATAGGGTCCAGTGTACAGAAATGCTGTATGTGTCAGGGAGTGCACTTGGTTTGGAATTCAGGATTACACAGTGATGGAGTGCTGCTCGCACAGCATACTTAAATCTGGATCTGGTCTCTAGATATTTAGGTATGTGACTGACTCTAATCATTTGGATTAACTTCTGTTTTATTCTTGTATTATTGCAAAACATTCCAGACTTATATATCATTTGCTTGTTCTTTTTGTGGCTTGTTCCTCTGTTCAGCACTGCATTGGAATTTGCATTATGAAATTGTTCTGATCTGTGACATTATGAGTTTGGGAGTAAGGGCAAAACTGGTGTAAATGTAAAGCTCAGCTAAACCATTCTATAAAGTAAAGGGAACTAATTCATTTGAATTGCATGCAGGGAAAATACTTTACTTTTGCACATAGAACTCAGCATAGCTTTATGTTTAATCCATACAATAGAGTTCAGCTAAGAAATGTCACCTCTCAATTCTAATTCTGCTTTCACAATTTAAATTTGCCTCCCATTGCAGTTCAACATGGTATTGCTCAGGTCTACACTTGCATGTAAGATCAGCTCTGGATCAGCCCCTATGTCTTTTGTGTATATCTGTTTTACTTACTCACTTGTTCAGCTGCTCATGCTTTTTTTTATCATGTTGGAACAGATCCAAGTAAAATGGGATAAAAATAGGTGGAAATTTACACCTGGGCAAACTGTTGAGTCAAATTTGATTTATTCTATTCATGCAGAGAGAATACTTTCCTTTTGCTGTAGCACATAGATACTGTTATATTTATACCCCTTTTGCAAAAAAACACGGGTCTCTGCAAAATCCCAGGTATTTGGTGGTGATGTGAAAGGGGTACTTCCGGTCGACCTGGGTTGAAAGACCCAGCATTTCGACCAGGGAAATTTTTTTTTCCCCGGGTCCTACCCGTGAAGGGTGGCAATGTGAAAGGTCCAGGGTTGTTTTAAAACCCGGGTCTTTAATACTGCCTCCCGATTGGTGAGATTTGTCTACTGTTGTTATAACAACAGTAAACAAATCTTTTTGTAGCGTCGGATCTTTAAAAAATAAATAAAAAAAAGATTTGCAAAGTATAGGGCATGCTGATGCTTGTAGTGCTACAACACTACTGATAGCTCTGGCGCTAACGTTATTTGGTCAATATGGAAACAGGCTGCCCAAGGGTATAAATATACCCCAATGACAGCAGAGCTGTCATTAGCGTCGGGATGTCCTATGTGTAGAACATGAGTTGCGGCGGGCCATAGGGTTTTTTATTTTTCAAAGACCTCCCCCACGGATTAAAAGCTTGGAAGATTGGATCCTAATCAAGATAGTAAGTACTTCTTTTTATTTATCATTTTTATGCCATTTTTTTATTCATTTATTTTATGCATTTTATAATTACCAGTAATTTTTTTTTATTTGGGGTATTAAACAATCATTTATAGGGGGGAATTAAATGTTAAGTATTTTTTTAATGGTAGGGGCCGGCCCTATATTTTATTTAGTAGCTATTAATTTGTGTTTTGTGGCACCGGGTGACAGAGCATGCTGGCACTTGTGGTTCTCCAAATGCTAGCATGCCCTGCCATCCTTGGACATGCTGATACTTGTAGCACTACAAACATCAGCATGGCCTGCCACGTTAAAGCCACTAAAACCCAGGAAATTTAGTGACGATGTGAAAGGGAATTTCCTGGGTTTTTGTGCACTTAAAAGGTGTTTTTTTTCACACAGCTTTTTAAAAGTTGGACATTGAAAGCAGCATTAAAGAGTTATTCAGACTTGAGCTAAGAAACGTCTTCTCTCAACCTAATACTGTGTGCAACAGATGACATTTTTTGCTTTCAAACTCTGGATGCAGTGCCTTTTTTTTAGTGCATCTCTTCCTTATTTTTAAGCTCTGGTCATTTAATTGCATGATAATTACAATTACATATTTTAAATATATGATTTTAAAGTTTTCTTTATATAGCAAAATATTATTATTATTATTATTATTATTATTATTATTATTTTATCTGAACAGTCATGTCTAGCAGCGTAACATGATTTAACATTGTAATAAAAATGTCAATACATAATAAATTGTTTTGCATTGTAGCATCAAATACTGGTCTGAAAAAATACCACTAGGACAAATATAGCACATATAAAGGAATATTCAACTCTATTACTAGAGTTTTAGTTTTGGTTCAAAATTTTCATTGTGTTTTGGTTTTGTAAAAAAAGAATAAAAAAAAAAAAATGAAATTTTTTGGATCTGTATTTTATTTAAAATTGCAAAAAAAAAAATGCTAATATCAAGTAAATTTTTAATGTATTTTTGCTCATAAAACATTATTAATATGAATAACATTCATTTCCAGTCTTTCCTAGTCAAATTGGACCTCACAGCTCACAAGATTGATGTTGGTTGGTACATGCTACCATATATTGTACTGTATCCCACTTTCAACTTTGTGACATTTGTCAAATGTATTCTCATGTATTGCTATTGTTATATAACATAGGAAAGGACAATATCTATGGTGCCTTCCTCTGTAAATATATATACATAGTGGAGATGTTGCCCATAGCAACCAATCAAATTTTAGCTGACATTCTCTAGTATGTAAAAAGTATGTAAAAAGAAAGTGAGAGCTAGAATCTGCTTGATTGCTGTGGGCAACAGTTACACTTTTCCAAACTTGCAGCTTAGTAAATCTGACCCTAAGGGTTAATGGCTCTTAGCACTTGTATGAGTGGCAGAATAGTGGCTGCAGCCTTGTCATCCTATTGGCTGATCATTCTTGCCTATGTGCATGACTACTGTCTACAGTATGTGTAACGTGAC
Source organism: Limnodynastes dumerilii (assembly GCA_011038615.1). Taxonomy (NCBI): domain Eukaryota; kingdom Metazoa; phylum Chordata; class Amphibia; order Anura; family Limnodynastidae; genus Limnodynastes; species Limnodynastes dumerilii. Next base: position 608,668 of record WWET01000236.1, on the reverse strand, counting down.
CATACGTCCCGTTTTGCACGGGAAAGTCCCGTTTTTTGACGGGCTGTCCCATTGTCCTGGTGCTCAGCTTCGGGACTCTGAAATCTCCCGTTTTTAGAGAGCAACAGGTGACATACACTGTATGTCACCTGTTGCGCTCTAATAACGGGACATTTTGGCGTCACATACTTACTCACAGCCAGACTGGCCGTCGCTGGGTCTCGATGCCTGTAAGCTCCACCCGCCGGCAGCTCCGTCCACAAGACGTCAGCGTGACCTAAGGTCACGCTGTCATCATACTGCAGAGCGCGCTGCGGGGGAGAGAGCTGGAGGCAAAAATATAAGGTAAGATTATTTTGGTGCAAGGTATTTTGCGTTGGGGAGTGTGGATTTACATAGCATGGAGGGGGCACACATTAAAGAGGCAGCTATAAAAAGGAAGGGAAAATAAAGCTGGCTGTACAAAAATTAAGGGGGGAAATGAGGCTGGCTGGACAAACATTAAGGGGGGAAATGAGGCTGGCTGGCCAAAAATGAAGGGGGGAAAGAAGGCTGGCTGGACAAAAATTAAGAGGAGGCAATGAGGCTGAATGGACACAGAAGGAGGGAGCAATAAGACTTGCTGGACACAGAAGGAAGGGGCAATAAGGCTGACTGGACAAAATTATGAAGAGGGGCAATAAGGCTGGGTGGACATAGGAAGAGGGGGTAATATGGCTGGGGGGACACATGAAGAGGGGGGAATAAGGCTGGGGGGGCACC
>WWET01000236.1:595539-606823 GCA_011038615.1 Limnodynastes dumerilii | reverse complement strand
GGCAATAAGGCTGACTGAAAAGAATAAAAAAGGGGGCAAAAAGGCTGGCTGGACACAGAAGGAGGGGCAATAAGGCTGGCTGGACACATAGAAGAAAGGACATTAAGGCTTAATGGTCACACAGAAAAAAGGGGCAATAAGTCTGACTGGACACACAATGAAGGGGCAATAAGGCTTTTTGAACACACAAAAGGAAGGGGCAGAAAGTCTGGCTGGTCCAACACACAGAAGGAAGGGGCAGAAAGGCTTTCTGGACAAACACAGGAAGGGGCAATAAGGCTTACTGAACACAAAAACAAGGGGCGGAAAGGCTGGCTGATCTGACACACAAAGGGGCAGAAAGGCTGACTGTGGAGGCACACACACAAGGAAAGCAGAGATTGGATGGCTCTAGAGACACACATGGGGGGAGATTGGATGGCTTTAGAGATGTAAAAGAGGGCAAGAAAGGCTGGATGGAGGTATATTTAATATGTGTAAATTTGTATACTTTATTAGTTAATTCCTCATATAGTTTTACTTTCAGAAATTTGCTTTAATTGAATGTAACCCAGTAAAATGTTTTGTGTATGTATATTGTATAGCAAAAACTAGGTTGAAATGTGTATTATATGGTGATAACTAGGATGCAATGTGTATTGTTGAAACAGTCTGTGGGTGTAACAGATTATACGCAGTTTATTTTATTTGTTTCATTGATACAGCCATCCTCCGGCCATAACTTTTTTACGACACCCATTGACTTAGTGGTGGGCCCCCGTAAAAATTAGCAGATGTCCCGTTTTGAGGAAAACAATAAATGGTCACGTTAAGTATGTGTGACACTGATGGACCTCTCACACTGTCACTTCATGTAAACCGTTTGGGGAAACTTGCTCCCTTGTTATGGTAACTGTCCTGTGGTGCGATTTCTCTTCTATGTCTGTCTAGCCAACACTATAGCTGCATCCCTGATATCACTTATCCTAGGCATTCTGTTCAGTTTTTCCACTCAGCTCAATAAAGTTGTATTTGTTTAACAAAAAAAAGTCTCCACAAGCCTGCCTGTATGTTCAGCCCTCTGTGATTGACTGATCAGTCATGTGATACTTCCTGTCAGAGACAGGAAGCAGGAAATACAAAGCTGGTGTTTTGCCTCAATTACAGATCCAAATTAGGTGGAAGGAACCAAGGCATTGCTCGGTTAGACTTGGAAACCCCAAAGTTCGATTGTGTCGGATTTCATGGAATCCGAACCGCTCATCTCTATTACCACCTTAAAAACAAAACAAACATTAATTATTGATCAAATTAAGTAAGGGAGGAATAATATGTCACAAACTTTGTAAATCAACTATGTACACATTCAGGACCTTATCCAGAGTTTAAGCCCAGTAGATGCACATGTATACCATAGAAAATGCATACATTATATTCAGAGTCATGTGAGTAGCAACTTTGGCTAGGTAGTGCAGGAAATGAGCATACTAATGAAACATGCAAACAGATACAGTATGTACTGTATAGGAAAATAGAGGTGTAATGCAGCGGCCTAAACAAATTGCATGTTTCAAAGTATCTTTTTTTAGAAGTTATTTAAATAAACTTTCTATTTTGTTTTATTTTATGGAATAAATGTTTTTAACATAAAAAAAAATATTTATTTTAAAGCACAAAAATTAAAACCTCTAAAAATGAGAATATACATTAAAAATGTCTGAGCAAAATGTGCAGCAATGCACTGCTATTCATAACATTTAGTCAATATATGTTTTATTCTTTAAATAGACTGTTTAATTGTTTTTTATTGCAAAAAAGATGGTGGTGATATTGCATAGATTAAAGAGAAAATAATGTGAAACAATTGCTTGAATGCTATTACTGGGGCTGGATGAAGAATTAAGGTCAGATTCCATACGTTAGTTGTTGCAACGGATGCTAACATACAGAATTTGCTATGATGTTTTCCACACATACGAGGGGAGTGCACTCCCCTTGTACATCTGGCCCCTCCCCATGGCCCTTCCTGCCTTAAGTCTCTGCATGTGGAAGGACCACTTACGGAATGTAACATTGGGGTAGATCCAGAACTACGTTAGCGTAAAAGCGCCCATTAGTACTTACTGCGCATGTGTGCGGGCAGATGTTATGCCACGCAACTCAGAACATAGGGCCAGTCACGTATCATCAGCGTAACTATGTACGAAGGGGCATACCAGCCATACGACAATCGTAATTACGCTTTGGAGGCGGGGTGAGGCATTTAAATCGTACAGTATGGGCGTGCTTAGGCACGTAAGTACGTGCAGCCATTACAGCCGACAGGAGTTACGCTTGGAAAAGTTAAGGTAGGGTTTGGAAAGCGTAATACGGCTAAACTATGTACAACAGAGGAAAATGCCTGGGGGAGTGCATAGTAAATACTCCAGCGTAAGCACGCTACGCTAGGAAACATAATGGAAACGTAGCTCTGGATCTGGGCCATTGTAGGCAAGGCCTTAGCCAAGCTCTTACTGTACGATTTACATTCCGGATTCCACCAACCACACGTATTAAAAAAAAGTTTTTTTGCATCGGAAAGCAGTATTGGTTAGCTGCGTATTGTTGTGGCAGTCCATGTACTGCACAAGCACAGTATGAACCCAAGCTCACTTAATGAAGCCTCGTGCGTAAGTCGGCTTGCGTTAGCGATTATGAATCCAGTCTGTTCACTTTAAAAATATTGACATAATTGCAAATTTTATGATATTTCACAGTTCCTTAAAGAATTTCAGAGTAATTATAAATAATTAAATGGCAAGAGTGTAATTATCAATAAATCTGGAACCGAGCTCAACTGTGTTGAGTAGCAAATACTTGCAGTATAGAATATAGAAAAGATAAATTGTTGTATTATGATCAATGTATGGCAAAGAAAAGGTAGTAAAGAAATAGGTCAAACAGCTGTCTCCAGGATACAACCCAATCTCCAAAGTTCCAATTTGCTACATATTTATATAACCATATTCAGGGAGTCAACCCTCCTAAATATGGTTGCATAAACAAACTTAAATCAAAGATTGCAACTTATTAGTCTAATAGTGGATCAATCACCCTGATCGACTGCCAATATGATTCCTGTTGACCATAGATACTTGTTTGCCAAAACACAGTTCCAAACTGGCTGGAAAATCGACTGCTACCTCCAAATGGTTAGTATCAAAATTAAACCCTACCCTTTCCATAATCCTTACCCTAACCCTCCCCCTCTATTACCCTAACCCTCCCTTCCCTGCAGCCCGACCCTAACCCTCCCTTTCCCACAGCCTAACCCTAACCCACCTATCCCTGCAGACCGATCCTAACTCTCCCTTCCCCAGAGCCTAAACTTAAACCTCCCATAACACTAAAAAGTCCCCAGAGATGTTACTTGCCTCTCCTGCAGTGGGTCCAGCACCACTTTTTTTTTCCTGGAAAGAAAATCTAAATGGTTGCCTATTTGAAAGAAAGACAACTGAAAAGAGTTTTCGGCTGTCTCTACTTCTGAAGTACAGCCATCGTGCCGGGGACTCCCACCGAGCCATCCTTATGTTTGAATGTAACAAGGCTTTCGATAAAAAAAAAAGTGTTGTGTTAAATATATTGTGTGATTGATGTAATTGCTGGCATATGCTTTAAATTAATAACAGCTTCATGACATCAAGAGATTTCATAGTCACTTTGAAGCACAGTGTTAGGCCAAGTGTCAGAAGTCTATAGCTCTGAATAAGTTCCGTACTGGTTCGGAAGGCAATAACTAACATATGGAAAATACCACCCATCAATTAACCATGAATTTTATACCATAAAATACCTTTGTAGATGTTGGAAAACAGGTTAAAAATATAAAGCTGTTTGGATCCAACTATCAGTAGAAAGGTTGTGGAAGCTCACCCAGTTGGTCGATATTATTGTAAATTGTGATCCTCAGCCTGAGACTATATCAGTGGTAATCCATGAATTTTAACAATCTGAGAAATGAATAATTTAGCCAAAGTCTTGTCCGAAGGCAGTCCTCAGAGAGCAGTCAAATGGGTCACTTTACTGAACTAGTCCACAACCACCAAAATAGTTGAGAACCCAGATGACGCTAAAAAAAATCTATTATAATATCCATGGACAAATGTGTCCATGGACCTTTATGAATTGGGAATTGACAGGGTAGAGGGGGTCTCGAGGTTGTAGACAGTAGGAGGCTTTATTGAGGACACAAACAGTCCATGAACCAACAAATTATTCAGCAACCTAAACCTTGAACGGTCACTGCACATTCTGTCTGAAACGTTTTAAAGTCTTTTGGATGTCTGTGTGTCCTGCTGTCTTAGTTGAGTAACATTCATTGAGAACCCAATAATTCTATAAGGTCAATCAATAGCAGCACTTGGTGTCAGATTTGAAAAGGAAAGAAAAGAAATAACAAATATAAAAGTTTTTTAAAACTGTTATGACTGGTGTGATAAATGTCTTTAAGGTAATCATCAAAAAGAAAGTCTCTTAATTAGATGTACATCTCCAGGATGTTCAACATATACTGTATGAGAAAGAAGTAAACATATGTAAATATTTGTATTCAATTTAATAATAATTCTCAAAAAGTAATCAATACAATAAAAACACATAGAAACAATGTATACACGTAGTGACAATAGTAAACAGGCTGAAACGATCACTTTGAAAAATTGGAACATCCTCAAAACGGTGACTGAGACGGACTCTAGATTATCGTGCTGCTTTCTCCGGCTGTTTTTATTGACAAAGATTCGGCTGCTTTTACATCGGACGCCTCCTGGGACTCGCGTTCAGTGACAGGATCCTTTCATATTTTCCTTTTAAAATTTGATACCAAGCGCTGCTTATGATTGATCTTATAGAATTATCATGTATACTTACTTGTGGGGATTGTAGGAACCCTTAGGTCTCTTAGATAGCTGCTTATTCCATAAAGCGCCGCAGGTACTACCTCTTATACTCTGATTGATAATTCAGTGAGAATCGCTTTCCTGAGTGAAATGGGAACAAAGACTTCCCAAGTCACAAAGGAAGTTTTTGTGGGGTTTTGTTCTACATTTACATAAATTGTGACTGGAGATCTTTCATGAGACGTGCAACAATGACTGAGGGAGGAATAATGGGTTCCGATCTGGTGGAGGGAAGATGCTCTGGTATGAATGACCAAGACAAGGCATCCACATGATGATTCAGGGATCCTGGGTGATAAGTGATCACAAAATGAATTCATGTGAAGCACAAGGCCCATTGGGCTTGTCTCAGCTACAGCCTCTTTGCAGATGCAATATTAGCCTAATTCTTATGATCAGAGAGAACCATGATGCCATTCAATGCCCCCTTAGCCAATATCGCCATTTATCGAATACTAATTTTATTGCCAGCAGTTCCCTATTTCCAATGTCATAGTGACTTTTGACTGAAGAATACTTCTTGAGAAATATGCACATGGATTTAGTTCACCATCTTAGGGACTTGCGACAAAACAGCTCCAGATCTCCCATCCAATGCATCCACATGCACAACAAAGGGTAGCTCTGGATTCTGGTTTCACTGAATGGGTGCCATAGTGAAGGCTCGTTTGAGGTCTTACTGCTTATTTGGGCTAATTACCAGGGTCAACACCTTTCGGTAGAAGCTCAAGAAGCATTGCACTACTTTTAAATTAAAGGGTTGCAACCATTCCAGGATGGCCTTCACTATAGCTGGAACCCCAAGAAGACCACCCTTGACACCTCAAATTTATATTTTCTGAGCCAAGTATACAGTCGTTGTTCCCTTAGACAAGATTATACTTGTGGACATGGGAGTGATGGAAATACAAAATGGAGGAGTAGATTAGCATATCATCATGGTAATTGGTCATGAATTGGTGCAGGAAATCCAGCAAAATGTTGTTAATGAAGTCCTGGAAGACCGTCAGGGAATTACAGAGTCTAAATGATGTTATTAGGTACTCATAATGCCAAGATTGCATGTTAAAGGTGGTCTTCTACTTATCCCCTTGATGGATGCATGCCGGATTATAGGCCCCCCCGCAGATCAAACTTGGTATAGATGGTGCCTCCCCTCAATTGATCGAACAGATTAGAAATAAGGTGGAGCAAGTATATATTCTTTACTGTGAATTTGTTTAATTTTCGGTAGTCAATACAATGTCAGAAAGTGTTATGAAACAGACACCTAGACATAGAAATAGAGTGAGAGTGAAAGCTTCCGAATGCAAGATAGGCATAGGAAGAGTACCACAGTGGAAGATGGAAATCACACTGGTAAAAATAGGCAAGATGGAAAATGCCTGCATAGACAAAGAATAAAGACAAGGGGCCAGATTTACTAAGCTGCGGGTTTGGAAAAGTGGAGATATTGTCCATAGTAACCAATCAGATTCTAGCTGATATTTTATAGTATTCAATAGTTAAATGAGATCTAGAATCTGATTGGTTGCTACGGGCAACATCTCCACTTTTCCAAACCCACAGCTTAGTAAATCTCTCACACCAGACAAAACTGCTGACATACAACCACAACCACAACCACAAAGAAAAGACGAGCAGGAACACAGGAATGGATATGGAAAAGGGAGTAGAAAGGAGAACAGGAGACTGGGAGCAGGAGAGGCAGGAAACACCAGGAGCGAGGGAGAAGGCATAATCAGAAGTCACAATAAATAATAGCCAAGAGTCAGAGACTAAAGACTAGGAGCAGATGCATGCAAGGAAGCCAAACGATATAACCAGCAGTGGGTGGGAGTGCTGGCAGTTCTTAAAAGGAAGCTGCTGGCCAATTATTGGTCAGCAGCCTTCCCACCACTAACTATGACTGGTTGGTGTCCAGGTTGCTAGGCAACGGAGCTGCAGCAGAGGCAGCAGGGACAAGGTAAGATGTAACAAGGTACAATGTAACAATAAGCTATACTAATGTTAGCATATAGGCTAATTTAGCTAATTTTCTGTTCTGTGCTGGTTGGACTCGGGTTGTAGAGTATATTATGGAAAATAAATTTACTTGGTATCTGTAACGGAAAACAGGGAAGAGATAAGGCTCACTAAGAATGTTTACTATAGAAAGTGTTTGGATAATGGTACTTTTTTATGTGTGCCAAAAAAGCAAAAACATTAATCAGTATCTTAACTTTTGAAGAGGGATTATTACAAGGACATAAGCAGTGCCGTTTCTAGACCTAGCAGAGCCCAGGGCGGGAAAAAATTCTGGCCTCCACCCCCCCTTCCAAAAAAAAAAAGGTAAATAAATTATACACACACTGTACCCCCTCATTATAAACACACTGTACCCCCTCACACACTGTGCCCCCCTCATAATACACACACTGGCCCCCCTCATTATACACACACTGTGCCCCCTCATTATACACACACTGTACCCACTCACACACTGTGCCCCCCTCATTATACACACACTGTGCCCCCTCATTATACACTCACACTGTGCCCCCTTCATCATACATACACACACACACACAGACACACACTGTGGCCCCTCATTATACACTCACACTGCCCCTTCCTCATACGCACACTGTCCCCTCTTCTCCTTTACTTACCTTTTATTTGCTCTTCTTTATTCTTTATCTTCTGCTCTGTGTTTTCCGTCTTCTGGCTCCCCCGAGCTCCTCTCCACGCGCTCCTCAGTCACTGCGATTGCCGGCATGATGACATCACGCCTGGCTGGCTGGCACGCAGTGGAAAGAGGAGACGTGAGGGTGGGAGGGAGGAAGCCAGGTGCCGCCGCCGCCGCCGGAAGGTAAGGTTTTTTATTTATTTATTTATTTATTTTATTCATAGCAGGCAGAGCGGGGGTTAGGAATTTGCCGGAGCACTGACATAGACCGCGGCTCTCATAGGCGCTGGCTGCACCACATAACATGCGGCCGGCGCCTGTGAGAGCCACGATCTATGTGACCACTGCACGGGGAGGGCTGTGGGACACTCCTCCCCATTTAGTTATCTAGGGGTGCGCCCCGTGCGATTGCACTGCTCGCCCGCCCCTAGAAACGGCCCTGGACATAAGTATTAGTGCCCTGCAATACTGGAAATATGGGTATCATTCTGACCATGTTGCTCAGTGTTTGAACTTGCTCCCAAATCTGGGTCATCCTGACTAAAATGTTAGTAATGAATTTATACTGTAATCTCTGATGATGCAATAATGGTCTCTTAGACAATAAAAAAAATACTTCTAAGCATTTCTCTGGATGGACTATGAACTAAATAATAAATAATTATCTCTTTTGGTGTTTCGGATAATCTCTGGGTAGTTTCCAGGTGAATTCTTCTTGTTGGCACTTGGACTGCACACAAATATTATATATCAGTGCATAAGCAAAGGAGAAATTAAAAAGTGAATAGATAATATAAGATACAGAATTAGATTTAGACCAGATGTTGCTCAAAGCTGTTCCTTTCAGGACTTAGGATAGCCGTTCAGGACTGTTCAGAGGCAGGGGATCAAGTCACACAGACAGTTGGTTTAAGAAATGATCAACTTTGTATGAGTTATTAGAGCAGTGGTAATAAGTGTAGTAGCACACTGAGGTTAATCTTTATATTCATATATATATATTCATTATAGAATTGTGTCTTTCCAAGAACAATAACTGCATTGCTGGGATAACCACCAAAGAATGTCATGTCTGTTGGCAGAAGTTGTTCCACAATAGAAAATGCTCTGGGTAATAATTCACGAGCTTTCCAAGTAACTACTCAAACAGTAAGAGTTATGAGACATTAGTTAGAATAAAAGAAACCCTTTGCCAATTATCAACAAGTGCAAGCAAGACCAAATAGAAATGTAAATTCATTGTAAAATTTTCTTTTCAACAAAATCCCAGACATAGTTATTTTATAAAGACTGATATAAAATTGATAGTAAAGAATAAAAGAAAAGAAAGAAAATCTGATTCTTACCTACATTTCCTGTTGTGAGATAGGAATTCTGGAAATCCATCATTCCCATTCCGACAATGTGTATAAAATCTTCAATGACCTGCATCAGCTCCACCGAGCCTGGATAAATCTAAAATTAAAGTTTAGAGCAGCAATAGCAGAGACAAGGTTACATAAGACAGACAGTTTTGACATTATCTGCCACTGAATGTTCAGCAGCAAAGGTGATATTCTAATATCAAACACCTTACATACAAATGCTTTAAATTCCCATTTTTTATATACAGTATCAGTGGGCATCCAAGTGAAGTGCTGTGAATTTATTTTATTTATCAAACATGCCACTTTTATATTTTTCTTTTTTTGAAAATATGAATAATTCTCTTACAAAAGCAGCTGCAATGTTGCAGTTTTGATGGCAATTGGATGCTGCCATATATCCGATTCATATATAAACCATAATTGCTGGTTTGTTGTAGCTGCAATTAATGTGAAAAACATGTGCAAGCCTCTGCAGCTGCACGTCATAGAATCTACTCCATTTTACTGAAGGCGAGCTAACACTTCTATACCACAGAAAAGTCTACACAGCAAATATTAGGACGATAAACACACATTGCTTCGCATCTTTCAGAAACAAGTCTGAAAGTGTAGAATGTACACTGCTTTTGACAGGTTCTTTTTTTTTTACTTTCTCTAATGCTGCAAAATAATTGTATTGGGATCAACAAAGCACCCATTTCCACTGCGCTACACACACTTGTTTCCATGGCAACACAGGATGCCTGGAAGCTGACTCATACACTTAGACAACAGCTTTATACCTTTTGTTTTGGTACTTTTACTGATTGGCTTTCAGCACCCATTTCCTCTGTTTAAGATCTATTTCTTTATAACAGCGCAGTTACATTAATGTGTAACATTTAAACAAACAAGGAGAAAAAAAACACTAAACTACAAACATTTTAGCTTATGGTAATTTTAGTAGCATCACTCGTTCAGTTTTATTGAGCCATGAATCACATTGGCATATTCAGAGCTTTTATGACACACAACACCCTTTAAGAGATGTAATGGTAATAATAAAGATTCAGTAATATTTTAGACACGACCCACAAATCTTCTGTACCTGACAACTAATAGTCTTTAATGCAGCAAACAAATATGTCATTTGTCAAAATGGTAGAGGTAAATCGTCTAGCGCATTGGAAAGATTACCAGTAAGTTGATATTCCCACCTATATATGATATCATTAGAAAGGTACATTTTAATTGAAGGCTGCCCATGCAACAGCTTGCATTAAAACACATTTCTTTTCATACCATTGTTTTGGCTTACCTGACACTATGCGTTCTCTGTATGCACAGAGGTCTGTAAATGCACACATGAGAGGGAAATGTCCTCTCCTGTCCCTCCGCTCTCACATACAGAGTTTTGAACACTTACATGTCCAGACCCTTCCTTAAATTCCGTCCGAGCACAAATCCATGCGGAAGTGCAAACCGCCACCAACTTCACTTAATCTACATGTTTATTCCCACCTCTCTAGGTGCATTATAACTATTTTTTTTCATACTATTCTTTTAGATTACCTGACACTATAGGCCTAATCCAGAACTCTGCATTTTCTGTCCACATGTAGGTCTGTAAGTCCTCTATCACTCCCCTCTTACGTATGGAGTTCTGGACACGTAACCTTAAATTCCATCCAAACGCAGATCCTTTCGGAAGTGGAAACTGCGGCCCTCTTCACTTAATCCACATGCCTATCTCCAACTCTCTAGGAATGAGAATTTGAAGTGAAACCATCCCTGCACTGATCTCTTAGCGTACAAAACAAAGTTCCTTACACAAGGAGACCAATTGCGGAACATATGACACTCACATGCGTGGCACCAGAAAATAACCAGACTGCTGCAAGCATCTTGTGAAATTCAGGTGCCCTACAGATATCAGGATTAGGGACCGGATTCAGAGATCCGTTTTCACGTGGAGATCCGTGCGTTTTTTTTACTGCACATGCGTAGTAACTTTATTTACAATATTTACGTTAAATTTACGCACAGAAATCCATTCGGCAGGTACGTGTGAATCGCACTTGGGGACATACGAGTAAAGGGGTGTGGTTGAAATCCATACGGACAAAGGGGCTGATCCAGAATAACGTAAGATCGGCTTTTCATGGATCGGGCGTCCATAGCAGCGCCGTAGGGACGCTGGAGGGGAAGTCCTCCAGCGTCCCTACGTTCAGGTTAGTGTAGGTGGGCGGGGGGAGCTAGTAAAATGAGGATAGGAGGGTGGGCTAAGCGGCCATACGCTCCTGTGCGAGCGTATGGCCCCTTCCTTACGCCGGCTGGAGGTAGGGGAGCCGTCA
>WWET01000236.1:567804-594893 GCA_011038615.1 Limnodynastes dumerilii | reverse complement strand
CCTTTTAGAGGCGTATATTTGTTCATGTTATTTCTGTTACTATCAAACCTATGTCCATGCTCTGAAATCATCATTTTGCAGGTTTATTTGTCTACTTTTTTCTCTACTATTTTGCCATCAACTGTGTGTGCCCATACTACAATATACTACAATATGTACAGTAGAGGTTAGTTAATGAAATACCTAGTTTCTAAATTAGTGATCATTTTCACTCAATGACAGCAAAAATAAGAACATAGAGTGGACCCACAACTAAGCACGACAGGGGACTTACACAAGTCAGTTGCCTAAGTCCCCTGTGTCGAGACATCTGTGCATGTGCGCACCCGATGTTCCAACAGCATAAGTACTAACGTACGTAACTACGGCAGTACTTACGCAGAAGGGGCTGACCCTTCATCTACGATATACAGGTGGGGAAAGCCATGTAAATGAGGGGTCGGGGGCGGGAAAGCCCCCTTACAACTATGTCTGTACGGCCACATACCTAGTCGTAAAAACTTAAGGTAGGGATCTGGACACATAAGTACACTCCCTGCTATGGCTGCATAACTACAGACCCCTGCACGCACGTAAAGCATTAAGGACTGGATTCACTTTTTTTTGTTACATGCCTATATATCCGTTTTTGGCTACTACACATGCATAGTAACTATTTTACACCATCTACGTAGCGTCTCTTGCATAGATTGCGTACATGCGATCTTTAAAGGACGCATCTCCAAAATCTTCGTAACGAAACTCTACATAGCGTAAAATAGTTACTACGCATGGGTAGTAGTCAAAAATGGATATCTAGGCACGTAACAAAAAAAAAAATGCGCTGTTGAGAATCCTGTCCTACATTATTTTCTGTCTTTCTGTCTGTGTTAGTTGTGTAACTGCCACTCGTACTTATCTTCTATACTAACACATTGTCCATTACCTACACCCATAGCTGTCAGTTTACACAATGGATACAATTACTTTGGGAAGGGTTTTAGTCTGTTAATTTTTGTCCAAGTTTTGTTTAATAACTTATAGGACGTTCTATACTTAGAAACATGGGCAATGAAATGAAAGTATTTTTGACACACAAAAAAAAGCCTTTTACCATTTCAAACATAAATGTCTAAATACCTTTGTACTATTTCTGTTAATGGTTTAAATAGCATTGGAGAAAATGTACTTTTATGGAATTTGTACTGTATATTACATTTTTATTTCATTTACCAAGCTAAATTTGCAAGGTATTAATAAACTCCCTTTATCTACCGTCTAACTTTCAAGCTTAAACAAATCAGGTAACCCTTAAAATATGTGCAAATACATCCCAGTGTTGCAATAGCATTAAGGTCTCAAAGGAGTAATGTTTTCCACCTGACTAAGCTATCTCCAGTGGTTCAAGGGAAAAGTAACATGTATAGAGAATGGATTGGGTGAAAAAGATCACAGAATAATGAATAATATGTTAAACAATAGATGTGGTAAAATCTGGAGTGTTCAATAGTTTTTTAGAGTGTTGTACAATGTTCTAAGTGTGTTTACATTGTCTGTTTATATAAGAAATAAGTGACTATGACAATGGCACATGGGGTATGGACAAATAAATACTATCACCTATTCTCTGCATGCTCAAAGTCAGACCGGCAAGTATGGCATTGAGCATTACCTTTAGCATCCTAAAACGCCAATGGCAATCCAATGCAGGTGTTAGTAATTTATATGTGTCTGTGTCGCAGTCAGAGATCTGGGGTCTCCATTGTTTCCCCCACATAGACTACAGATTAAATATACATGATAAATAATGGTATTCTGATATATTGTACAGTACCACAGAGAGTGGTTAGCACAGTGTAATAGTCACTATTATGCTTTGTTATTATGTATACCTCTGTATATTATGTATATCTCTATGTATATGGTTTCTGTATAGTTTAATGACCAGTGCAAAGAGCCTTCTTATGCTGGTTAGTCATTGGACTACTCCATTTTGCATAATGACAACTACAGTCTTATTGGTATTGTAAAGCAATCGCTAGAAATCTCTCTGTATAGTATATCAGTGAGTATAATGATCTCAGCATTTTGTTTTATGTATGTTACTAACATTCCTTCTGCATTATATATTGATTGCTCTATTGTATGTTGGTAATTTAAATGCTAACTGTATTGAATAGAGGACTCTGTGCATAATAGAAGTTACTAAAGCCCTCTATATGAATCTAAGTCACTAGAAAGACATTTTATGCTGCTTTAATGCCACTTTAGTAGTCTCTATATATAATGGGGTCAGTCAAAATTGTGTATGAAAAATAGCATTAGCTATGTAAAACTATATTCATTCTTGGCAATCTAAGGTAGTGGCAAGGCTTTTTTTTTTAAATATTGTAGATGTCTGCTATAGCTAGCCAACTTACTTGTGTTTGCATCCCAAGGCTAAAGACACCAGACCTCCCAAGACTATACTTCAAATTAACCATAAGCATATATGGTTTTCTGCCAAATAGAATTAATTCTATTGGAAACATTAGGGTTTCATGTAATCAGCCAAATTAAAATAGATTTCTATTCAAATAAATTCAAATTGTTGCCAGACTCATTACACATGGAACTCTCATCCACTGTAACACAACTGAAAGGGACTAAATAATTTATGCCAATAATTATAGTTTCTTACCTGCTGTGCATCTTCCCACTTCTCTTTGTTCTCTTCATCCAGAAGATTGCTAACTATTTGAAAGAAGTTCTGCAAGAAAAAAAAACACCTATATCTCATTATGCAAAAAGATAATGCTTATTCATAATTAGTTTAGATGAAAATAAACCAGTATATTATACGACTGTTACAATAAGTCATAGGGAGTATTGGCAATTCATTTACACCAGAAAAATTAAGCCGAGTGATATTTTTATCAAAAGGGCTAGTGTAAAATATGTTAGCTTAAGGTAAATGCAATAAATATGTATTTATGAACACATAAACAACACTGGGCAGGAGCATTGTAGCACCATACAGAACTTCAGTGTGATTGATGGGGTAATTTGTTGTGTGATCTGGGAAGGCGTGGCTCTCCCTCGACCCTATGTAATATCACATGTCGTGATATCACATGTAGGTGGAGCATCACAGACCTAGAAAAGAGATTCACAACTGATGTGCAGGGAAGGCTTGTTTTAAGGCATTGTGCATCGGCTGCCTGTTTTGTACAGCTCTCCAGCTGCAGGTATCTCTGCAGGAGTCTGGTGACAGTGAGTCATACATCTCTCACCACCATTACTTGCTGCTGGAGAGCTTAGAGGTCTGGGACAAAAGCCCTGGCAGTCCCCCCTCTGATGGCGGCCATGTGTGGCACAACTGGCCTAAGCAAGCCCAGCCAGCCATAAACTGCTTGAATAGACTGTAAACAATGAAGGTGTAAAGCAATTGGTGATATATTTAATGCACCAGAATGTGGGGCCACGTGTCTATAACAAATCGAAGCAGAAAGGAATTATACCTTATGATTTACACATACAGTGTGGGTGCTAATGCAGTGGGTCCAGCGCTGGCACAAGATACACAAAAAAGAAGCAAAATAGGACTTTACTTAATGGCAGAGCCGTCGCCAGAAATTTTGAGCCCCAGGACAGAAGTGTCGCTCCGCACCCTATGACATCCAACATGATGGCACATAGAGCTGAAGTGCCATGGACCTGCAATAACAGCAAGCTAATGCACAGGGAAGTTCTGCTCTGTGCATTGGCCAATTAATGTGCAGCTCTCAGCAGCATATATCAACAGAAAGATGCTGCCATTACCTGCTGCTGCAGAGGTGAGTATCAGCGGTCCCCATCTGTCTTCTGGCCCAGGACAAAAGTCCCGACAGTCCCCCTGATGGAGGCCCTGCTTATTGGTGCTCACCTATGGCCCTTTACGACTAATTAGTCTTAAAAGAGAATAGGTGTGGTTCTCTAAGAAAAGGCCTTCTTTGCTTCTCTATTGTGTTACAATGCAGGCATTCAAGCAGTGGTGTAACTACGGTGGTACAGGGGGTGAAGTCGCTACAGGGCCCGGAGGAGAGGGGTCCCTTGGCAGTCGCACCCCCTACACTCATAGAACTCTAAGCAAGCACTAAGAGACAGACAGTTTAAGACGGCGTTCAGCACTCCATGTCTGAAGGCTGAGTGATGTTTATAAATATAGAGAGCAGCTGAGCACTGCTAGTAATGTATTTATGAACCATAACTGCCAACTCTCCCTGAAATGTCAGTTTCTCTGAATCTCAAGGAGACTCCCTGAAGAGTGGGGGATGTTTGGAAAACTCCTTGATGCTAATTAAGTTCCAAAATTGCGGTAAGATGACAGAATTTGGAAATTTCATGGAGGCCAAGATGTAATCAAAGACTGGCAGTTGTCTAAGACAACATGACTTCAATAATGGAGACAGAACTGTAAAATACACTTTGGCCTCTTGTTAATCAGCTGCAGTGTCACATACTTTTAACTTTTCTATAAAAATGAATAAAGTCAGTGGATTTCCTATTCACAGTCTTCACAATAAATACTGAAAGAATGTATTCACTGATAATATAACAATCAGTAAATACTGATGCTTCCATTTTTTTAAATTGATAATTAGTTTCTTGGCATTTCTAGACACAGCCATAAGTGATTCTGCCAGACCCACCCATCCCTTTGGTGGTACAGGACACACTCTTATTGGTGGAGCGCCTTGATATTGCTATCACAATTACCATGATATCCCATGCACTCATACATGCCATGCTGAGTGCTGTTTTAAGCTGCCAGTCTCTGATAGCTTGTCTGCACTGAACACATGGCAGATGAGTGGGAGGGGGCAGACTCAGGCTCCACCTCCCTGCTATTGGGCTGGAGTCAACTTCTGCCCCTGTATGCAAGGCTTGCTGGTAACTGCCCTGCCACATTTAAACATATATATACATAAAAACGTGTTTTTTTTTTGTATATGAATATATAATCAAAGTGGGTGTGGGTCCCCATTGTGAACTGCTAGCTCTGACCTGGCTGGAAAATCGATTGGTTCTGCCTCGAAGAGACAAAGCAATCGATCCCTCGACCATCAAACACAGTGCTCCGAATGGTAAGTATCTCCAACCTGTTCTCTATTCTTTACCCTAACCCTCCCCTTCTATTACCCTGCCCCCAACCCTTCCTCGCAGCCTGACCCTAACCCTCCCTTCCTCGCAGCCTGATCCCAACACTAACCCTCCCCTTCTACGGCCCTAACTCTAACTCTCTCTTCTCCAGAGCCTAACCCTCCCCCTAACACTTATATTACTTATATTCAATTTTTATTTTATTTTTGCTTTTTCTTTGCAGGATTATATAAGTATACATTACTGGAAATACTTATTGTATCTGTCCATTGACAAACTAAATTCAGAAAAAACAAGCAAAGTTGCCATAGTCATAGTCATACAAAAGTCCAAAGAGTAGACTTTTTACTTCATATGTTTTAGTACAATTAGATTTTTCTAAGAGACTAGTTTGATTCACAAGACTAGGACAAGGAAACAGTCATCATACATCTCAGGTATAAGCAGGAGTGGTTGAAATCATGCTCAATGAGCAGTACCTAATTATTTTTATGTCCATGGGCCTGATCCTGAGTTACGCGCATCCAATAACCACCGCAACAGAGGCCAGCGTATATAATCTGCAATCCGCACTTCTGCATGTAGGAGAACAGGGCACTCCCTCCTGCACTCCTATGTGTGGAAGGGGTTTAAGAGTCCTGCACTTTACCTAAGTATTCAGCACATGACTTTGTGGGCAACCCCTCATGCGCTGACTAAATTCCACACAGAACACAGCATCAGGCAGCTGTGGTCTGATGGGAAATTCTTGGTACTGCACATGCACAGTACCAATTCACAACCGACTTTTGGACGTTGTGTACGTAACTCGCAGATGTTCTTAGTTTAGGACCCAGTTCCATATTTGCACAATGATCATTATTGATAAACTTACCAAGCTTGTTGCATACCCTAATAAAGATTATTCAGAAGGATGCAGATTCCTAAATAACCTTCTTAGGTAACTTTCCATTGCATTAAAATGTTTATAGTTTCGCCCATAATCCAAATTAGCATGCTAGAAAATAAATATACAAAATCTCCTTATTTATACTGATAGATTTGGCAAAAAAGTCACCTTATTAAGCACTGAATACTTTTTGGCCCTAATTTGTAGGGGATCCAGAAAATGTTACATGTGGAGGTGTTGACATTGGGACCATGGTGAAAATGAAAACAGACTAACGTCTGGATACATCATTTAGCATCTATGATTATGCATTAGCATGGAATCGCAACTTGCTATGTTGCGTCTTAATGATATAACAATGTTTTGATTCATGTAGGTTACATGAGTTTGAATGTTCACATTATGTGAGTTTATTTATTCAACTGTATGGCACAATAGATTGCTTTTTCTCCCCTTGTATTCCCTCCAGAATGATGGAGTTTTCAGAAGCAGAATGCAATCTTTTGTTTCATCATGCATTTAGATTACCGTTCCCTCGATATCTCTTTTAACATTTTTGTTATATTTGAAATACTGAAAATTTCAAAGAACCACAAAGCATCTGTTGCAAACTGACTAAGATGTTCTTAAAGGTCTCGCAGCATCTGTTGATTAAGGAGCAACATTGCGTAACATTCAAATGAGTACATGTAGATCAGGCTTAGACACTTTAGTATAATGGTACGTCTCTGGTTCTCTAGGGCACGTATTTATAGTTTGTGTTTGCTTTGTATGTTTCAATGGCTCTTGAGAACATTTCTACTGCCGTGGTAATGAGATGAGGCAACAATAAAAGTTATTTTGCCAACTTTCAAATAACCTTCAGAATAAATAAGATTTGGATTTTTAAAATCCACAATAAATAACACATGATTATTAATAAACAACAAGCTGAAATCTGCAGAGAAAGAAAAGCTTTTGTACTTCTATGTGTAGTACTAATATTAAGGACTGTAGAGAAGACATTGATCATATATCTGCATATAACTTTTACAGGGCAGCACAGTTTTTATTACCACTGAATCGGAGCCCAAACCCCAGGACCTGAGATTTGGGAGCTTCAGGATTTGAAATCTATGAGTCATCTACGAATGCACATTATAGAATTATAGGACATAGGTAATATTCACATTATTATAGTGTTAAAGATTTAACAACCATACCTTTTCTTACTATATAATTGGTGCATAAGGCACAGTTAATATCTTTTATACATCCAAGAATGCCTCATATCTGCCACTACTACTCCATGACAGCTTTAGATACAGAGCTAAGGCCCACTACAGTATATCATTAGTGTGCTGTGGGTCTGTGAATCATGTTGATGGGGAATGGTAGTAGAAGGGGTCAGGTAAAGGAGTCCCCCATAGTAGTTGTGTAACTACCGTGGGTGCAGAGGGTCAGTTGCTATGGGCCTGGAGGAGGTGGGAGGAGTGGACCATGGCAGACACCAATCCTCCAACCGAAGAAGACTAATAGACAGTTATTTTCTGCCCTCTGCTGGCAGGGGGGAAGGGCTTGACTGGCAGCGAACAGCACTAAGCTATCAGATGCTGGAAAGTTAGAAACATAGAAACATAGAAAGTGATGGCAGATAAGAGCCACATGGCCCATCTAGTCTGCCCATTTGTTTGTAAAGTTATTTATAACCAGCGCTCAGCACTCATAGACTGACAGCTCGGATCCAGACTTCAGTAAAAAGGGTGTTTTCCCGATTACTAGGATCTGAAAGTGCTTGCATTATGTGACTGCATATGCGCAAACACGGCACTTCAAATGCACAGGATCCGCAGGGGCAGCACGGGGCAAGATGCAGCGGTTGTGCATGCTAAGTGGGAGAGGGGGGGGAGTATGTGGATTGTGCAGTGAGGGTGTTCTGAGTGCCCTTTGCTGTATTTAGACTTCTGAGACATCCCCATTTTAAGTGAGGGCAGCTTGGAAATCTTAAGGTAGGGTTGTTGGATCATCAGTCCATGCATGCAAGGGGAGTGGCGTCCCAGATGCTGCTGCGCTTCTTTATTTTTTTATGAAATTAATAGGCCTAATATAGAAAGGTGGGGCCCCCAGGTATGCTATTGTCCTGGTACCTCAAATGTTAAGGCTGGCCTTTATTCTGGGTATATCTTTAGTTTTCCTTTTACCAAAAGGGACAACAATGCACCTCACTGCAAGGACAAATGCAGCTAAGAAAGATTCTAGTATTCTACTCCATATTACATCAAGATGCATATTAATAAGAAGGATGTTTGTCACACATGGATCACTTGTAAAAGCGTCTGTGTGACATGCTATTTTTAAGGTACTGCTTTCAAAACAGATGTGATGAGTTGCTCAATTTCCTTTTATACGTGAAGGAGATATATTCTGTAAAACCAAATTTATACAATCAGGAAACACCGTCTCTCAATTACCCCAGTGCCGACAATATTTAACACTAATTCCCTTGCCTCATTTATCCTTGAAATGTTTTCCCTTTCTTGGCTTGATTTTCAGATTTTATAGAGTCAGGGTCTCTGAAATCTCTCTCACTGGCTCTGCATTTCTACTTCATTAATGTTTAAGTGTTTCTGACGCTTGTAGTATTGTATGTTTATGTCATATCTATTGTGCAAATACTTGGAAAGGGAAAAAGTACAATGTATTTATGTCTTTTTCAGATAATGTCAACACAATGCTAATTATTCTCAGTACAATTAGTGACTAATATATTCTTTCTCTCCATCAGCATCACCGAGAGGTTGCACTATTTTATCAATGCTATTAACATTAATACTGCTTTCACATCACCAAGTGCAATAACCCAGGTTTTTCTAGCTACTAAATTCATAGTGGAGAATAGTGGAGCGGTGGTATACCAGAAAGGAGTCCTACAAGGACACCTAAACCGCCACTTGCTCCCTTTTCAGTGCGCGGCTCCTGCCGTAGCAATAGTAAACACATTTATCCAATCAGGTGTCTTTGTAAAGGAACCGTGTTTAAAAACAACATGGAACCTTTCACATTGACACCAGTCCTGTGTGAGACCTGGGAAAAACCCTTCTTTTTTTCCTGGGTCATTAGACCCGGGTCTACAAAAATGGGACCTTTTACATCCACCAAATACCCAGGTTTTTCGCAAAATATTTGGTGGTGATGTGAAAGGGTTATCATTTGTATCAATGCGACACATATCCCCCAGTACTACTGTTTTCACTTCTAAACAATCAGTGGTTGTCTTAGAAGCTACTAGTGCTGGAACATGGAACCGGACCAAGAATTACGAAAAAGGGACATTTTCCCAAGCAGTTAACTCGGAGCGCAGCACCTTTTGAAATTTGTTCAAGTGCCTTCATCAAGTGCCATGAATGGAGCGCAAAACCGACTGATTCAAACATCCGATTACGGACACTTCTGATGGCTTTCGACAAAATGGATGGGTTGTGCTCACAAGTGGGAAAGGTTTCGTATTACAATTTACAGTATAGGCGCGAACGTGGCCAGCAAGGCAATTCAAACATCTAATGCGTTTCCGTTTTAAGTTGTGACTAATTAGAAATAGGGATTCTGTGTCAGTGACGGGAGTGGTTTACCAGACGTATGCGTGGATACAGCGAGGATCCACTATCAGATCACTGCGAGCAGTGCATCCAGATATTTGCATCCAGTCAATGGTTACTAAAATGTTATATCATCCCCTTGGAAAAGAGAGAGGGAGTGCTTCCCAACGTTCAAGAATCTCCTTGCTATACCGAAACAGCTGGGACTTATAGGGTGTGGACATCATAGAATTAGCCGTTACAGACAAAGGCCCAGATCCTGGGCTATGTCCGACAGGGGAATTACGCATGGCGATGGCGAAATTCCCCTGTCAAGAAGGTTGTGCACACTTCTTACGCTGGAGTAGTAGCCGGCGTATGTAATATATATTACTTAAAAGGGGCTGTCCCTCCTTTTATGTTTGCCGTATCTCTGCCATTACGACAATGTCTGCCACCGTAAGGCTTCAGACCAAGTCGTAAATGTTAAGGTAGGAATCTGGAAACGTAAGTGTCCAGATTTTACTACCTTTAACAGGGAGTACACAAAGTCCATGACAATGTCTTCTGAAACCTCTGCTCTGTTTCCTTCTCAACTGACAGAGGTGGCACCAGCAAGTGCTGAGGCTGATTCACCATCTGAGGAACTGTGTGCAAGACACTTGTATAAGATTCTAGATGTGCTTTGTAGTTAATTGAGTCTGTGGTTTATTTAAATTGCTGGAAGTACAAAATATATACAAATAAAGAGAAATACTAAATAAATGAATCAGTTAATAAATAATTATAATAGTAGTAATAATCATCATCTAAGTGTAAAATACTGAAGAGATGGAGCAGGCACACATATATTTTTTAAGAAGTGATTGCTTAATCTGTTACCTGAACTCCATCAGATGCTGGGATGTAACTTGCTCTTTTGAAAGTGTCTGTGACATTTCTAAGGATTTCCACTGAGATAAGAAGATCCCCTGCATAAAAATGTCTCCTTTGAGTTAAATCAAGCAGTGTTTTGGTCACCTGAGACATTCCTTCTCCTGCCAGCATTCTTTGCCCCTTGGCAAGATGTTCTTTAATCTGTATTGATCAAAAAATAATAGCACATATTCATTAGATGATACTCACAAGCACAAGACTGGAACACTTATATAAATATCATACAATAATGTGCACATCTGATGATATGGGATTTTACTTGAAAATTAGGGTTGTGATGGGTTTATTCGACTGCTATAATCCTCTAAATTGTTCACTAATCACATCAGCTGGTGTCACTATACATCTACTCAACGATTATATTTACCACCTAAAGTATTGTAAGCTTTTCTTAACCACTTCCAGTTGCTTACATATTTTAGGCAATGTATAGCACATCTTTGCTAGTTGCTATGGCTTCATTCTTACCAACTGGTTACTAGGACTGCTGGCATTTGGCAGATTGAAAAGTAGGATTCATTCAGGTTTGTAGATACAATATATGCCAACCAGGGGATACATTATAATGTGTGCCTTAATCATTGTGCTCTCCATAGCAGGAGAAGGTGGTTTTCAGGTTCATTCTGGACCTTAACGGTAATGATTTTGATCTGTAGGTTTTGCTATAGTCCGTGGCAAAGCCGTAACTATTTTTGGTGCCCTGGAAAAGAGAGAAAATATCATATCCTAATATATATAATGATGCAACTTGGAAGGGCATGTGTCTATAAAAGAGCTGTTTTTCCTACCTTAAAATATACATACTCTGCACTCTCCCAACATCACAAATTACACTCCTTACTATTACATCACTCTCTCCAGATTAGGAATCACATAATTTCCCCTAGTGACATACAATACACACTGTACCATAGTGACTGCCATACAACACACACTATAACCTAGTGACCACTATACAATACACACTATGCTGCTGCATACATTACTTCCCTTAGCCAGACTCACTTCTCCTTCCTGCAAGACTGACAAATTGCAAGATTTACTAATACTCAGCACTCCGATGAGCAGGGGCTGGCTGGCTGGTGGGGGGCAATCCCACAGCAGTTGCCCATAATTAATGACCTGTTCTCAAAGGGTGGTTTTCAGTAAGTCACTGGAGCACTTTAGGGTTAATGGACCGTATTCAGACTTCCGTGATGTGATCGGAGCGCAAGTATACGCACCTCAGAAGCATGCCAAACCCCTTCAAACCCCTGACACCCCCCCACTCTAGACCTAGGTCACGGAGACTTCCGCCTCCATAGACTAGCATTAACTTTCGTCCGCCACTTCCGCGCGTATTTGTCTTATGTGCGGGCGTATTTTTGTAATCGTGCCCACTACCCTTCATTTAAATGCCTCCCCCCGCCCATTTATATTTAAATTCCTAGGTGCGTATATTTCCGCTCGACTTCTGCGCGCATGAATACGGCCTAATATTATTACACTGGTGATCCAGTATATAGGCAGCTGCACCACTGTCAGGAGTTTTACAAGCATCATAAGTATGCTGCCATTACTATGGTGTTATATATGAGAATGAATGAGGCCTGACCCATGTACAGCCAATTAAGGCGTCGAATAATATACCTCAATGTAACATATAAATCACACAATCTAACATATTAACAATCTTACTTATTAAGTAAGTTGTACACTGTAACATATTAAGTCGTACTGCCCCTCTCACACTGGCTATACCATCTATCCCACTGTGAATCCTATTTATCACTATCACACTGTCATACTAACATTCACACTGCTCATACAATCACGCTGCCCATACCATCTATCCCGCTGCCCATCCTATTTATCACTATCACGCTACCATACTACCAATCACACAAAAACAGAATGTTATATGATATGAGGGCAGGGTTATGTATCACCAATTAAGTACAAGAAGAAATGATATGTGAAGTTACATGCAAATACAACATCTATTGACTAGTATTTCATAATCTAATAAAGAGATGTATAGTGAACTCTGTGCAATGCAGGTAGTCACTTCCACCCAATACATACAGTATCCTAGTGATAACCACCCAATACATAGAGCATCATAGTGACCACCACGCTTTACATACAACATCCTAATGATCAGTGTTCTATACAGACATCATTTTAGTAACCACCACCTATGACAGTCAACATCCTAGTTGACATACTGTCACTCACACTGCCGAACATACAATCACTCACACACTGCCCACCATATTACTACTCACACAGTGCCCCGGGGGGCATATGGCACCCTGCCCCCAGCCCAGCCTGCCTCTGACGATAAGGTCGTCCCGGGATGATCTGTTAGATGTTCCATATTTGAAGTGCTGATGTGGGAGTTGTTTTCCATCATAACGGTTTGTACATATATATATCTTTGTCTCTCTACCCACATCAACAGAGGTCAACATTTTAAATATGGTACAAAAAAAATAAAAAAGAATAATCCATATAATAACTGGATATGGATTCCCAATAGGCACAAAACCAGTGAAAGGTGTGTGTGTGTGTATTTGGAAGGGGGAGGGTTGTTGTTGTGCTGCCTGGGAAAAGCTGTGCCCTTCACATATATGTTAAGCTTTTACCTCTGAGGCTAGTCATCAGAAAGCGCTATAGTAGGTGAAGCGGACTACTTTCCTCAGCCGTTACTATATGTTGAGAGTGCTTACTACTGAGGTTTGCCATAAAAAATTAAAATAACCCTAAAATGAAAATGCTGTTATTCACCTGCGCCCTACCCTGGCGGGGGCTTATTTTGCATTGCCCTTCTTATGGCCCTGGTGAGTGAACACAATAGACAACACTGGAAGATAGTGATGATAAAAATCTCATTAGTCCTAATTGCATACACATTTACACACAGGTCTTTGTGTAATGCATATGAGGAATATGTCCTGCACCGTCTTTGTCCTTAGATTCTAAATGAGCAGAATTTAGCTTGGAGCCAGAAACTGCTGATATTCTAATGTCTGCTGCAATGTTTGAATTTCTTATTGGATCTATTGCTACTTTGATGGCATAATCCTAGAATTGACTGTTGTAGAGCAGGTGAAAACAATCCCACACTATTCAGTCCTGCTCCATCACCACATGAACACTTTCTATTGTATAAATATTTTCCACTACATTTATAGTGAATGATAATTATACTTCTCCTATCATGTGGCAGAACTGGCCCAATAACAATTATAAGACAAAACATTGTGCATGTTGCAGGTATATATATTTATTCTACTATAAAACATTTTATAATGATTTGTGGTATTCTATTTATGGCATGCAAATATCTCATCCAATTCGTGAAAGCTCCCTAGTGATTGCTCCAGCATCCCAGTGGCCATATCACTTTCTCATTCAGCAGTAATTTTGCATTATTTGCATAATGTAAACATGAATTGGCTTCAAAGCATACACTTTTTATTTAATGCACATTAGACAAAAGGAAGAAACTTCTAAACTGTATTTATATTTATTGCTGGCCATTTTTAGGGCATAAATTGTACTTAACAGATGATTGTTTGCCCTTCTCTATAGTGTCTATGGGCCTGATTCAGAGATACGATATTATCGCTATTTAGGTGCGTATATTTAGGATCTTAAGAAATTTGCATCATTGCGCATCATTGCATCATTGCGCATGCGCAGTAATAGTGCAGCGCCATCTACGTAGAGGTTAGGATCCTAAATTCGGTAAGCGCGGACCTGTGAATCGATCGCAAGCACTTAAGATCCGAAGTGCTGCGTAAATCTAGGACCCGAAGGATTTGCATAGATATGGGTGGGGGGGGGCATTGAGATGAGGGAAAGTGGGCGCGGGCAGACACTTAGGATCTTAAATAAACGCAACTAATTCACTTAAGATCTCAAATGACAGCGCAGAGTTAGGGTTAGTCAATGCTGATCTAACTTTAAGATCCGCCGCTGTTTTCAAGGGGAGTGACTGTTTATTCAGTGGGTTGTAACCTGCTCCGACCTGCCACTTAGATGCGTATATTTGAGATCCCATCGGTAGCGGATCTCTGAATCAGGCCCTATATGCCATATGATGACACTTATACCGGTGTTCAAAGGACCATGGGCTGGATCCAGACCTGGGCAAAACCATGTTGATTTCAGGTCAAGTTAATTGTATTCTTTGCATGCAGGGATATAGCTTTGAATTGCTTACTGCACACAGATACTGACCAGCATTACTATCACACTGTTATTTTCCTCTCTTAAGGGCTGTATTCAGAGATCCGTTTTTAGATCAGGCCGCATATATAAGCATGGTCGGAGCAAGGAACACCCACTAAAACCCCAGTCACTCCCCTTGCTAATCCATGCTTTGAACACTTACACCTCTATAGACCAGCAGTAACTTTCTGTGTGCTGTTCCATGCGTATATGTCCTCCGTCCGTGTGTGTCTTTATAATATCGCCCACTTTTCATCATTTAAATGCACGCCCCGCCCATTTATATGTAAATTCTTCCGTGCGTATTTTTACGTGGCATATCCGGACCATGCGGCACTTCCATGCATATAGTCTATGTGAAATCCGTAAAAAAAAGTTACTACGTATGCGCAGTTTAAACGTACCTAAAGATACGCATGGAACTGCCCGAAAAAATGGATCTCTGTATACGGCCCTTATTTTCAGGTTCTTTCTTAAGTCTGGATCCAGCCCCATGAGAGAACATTCCCCTTATTGTCATATAAAGAGTAAGTACTTGTGTTACAGTGTATACAATGCCATATTCATATGAATTTTAATTAAATAAAAGTTAAACGTTCTTAATAAATAAAATGCTTTTCAATATTCTAATATTAAAATTAATATTATATATATAATATTGAAACACACAAGGGGGTATATTTACTAAAGGCGCTTTTGGCTGGCGACTATGAATCGCCAGCCATCGCCGCAATTTTCCCTCAATTTTTTTTCAAAAATCGCGGGATTCACTAAGGGGTGCTTTTCTTAGGCGATTTTTAATCACCCGTGAAAAGCATCACTTTAGCAAGGGGTAAATCGCTGTGCTTTTCTATAGGAAAGCACCGCGATTTGCCCTTTAAAAAATCGCCATCGCTTATTGCATTATGCTTATATGTGACAGTATGTTTTTTTTTTACACAACACACAGCGCAGCATGTTTGAAAGGCTTAGCCATGCTTTGCTGATAGAACTACAAGACTCAGCATTGCTGAGCCTTGCAGTAATATCAGCATCAGCATGGTAAGCCTTCTAAACATGCTGCGCTGTGTGTTGTGTAAAAAAAAAACATACTGTCACATATAAGCATAATGCACATACATTACAATACATGCCATACAGTTAAAATCAATAAATAAATAAAAATATAGGTGGCCACTCTGTAATGTTTAAAACATCTTATGTGTCACATAATTTTGAATAAAGAATAAAGAAATATTTAATACTCACCGTTAAGATGTCCTCTGTCTTGGGAAGACTTGCTTGTATTTTCTTCTTTCCTTACTTACTTTCTTCTCTTGCAGAATGAAGATTCTTGTCACTTTGCTGGAAGTTTTGGGTCCGGACCTTGGAGCTGCAGACGTACTGAACCTCAGTCATCTTCTGCGCCTCTACCAATGACTATGCGGTAACTAGAGCGGCCACTAGAGGTCCACAATGCAAATGGAGTCAGGATTTCTATAAAAGTGAGCCCTTTAGTTACCGTATATCCATTAGTAGCAGCGGAGAAGAAGAGGAAGGTTTGTGACCTTCAGCTGGTTCGGACCCAGATCATCCATCAAGGTGAGAAGAATCTGCATTCTGCAACAGAAGAAAGTAAGTAAGGAAAGAAGAAAATACAAGCAAGTCTTCCCAACACGGAGGACATCTTAACGGTGAGTATAAATATTTATTTATTCTTTATAAAAAACTATGTGACACATAAGATGTTTTAAACATTACAGAGTGGCCACCTGTATTTTTATTATATTATTGGGGGACATATTATGCATTTTTATTGATTTTTTATGGTTGGCATGTATTATAATGTATTTGCATTGTGCTTATATGTGACTGTATGTTTTTTTTTTTTACACAACACACACTGTAGCATGTTTAGAAGGCTTACCAATGCTGAGCCTTGTAGTTCTATCAGCGTAGCATGGCTAAGCCTTTCAAGCATGCTGCGCTTCGCTTTTACACACAGATAAACACGTTAAATATATTGACATGTGTTTTTTAGGTTATGTGTGAGGCGCTTTCATTGAAAGCGCCCCACACAGCATGCCATTTTTTTTTCTGTGATTTGCCGACGATCTAAAGGCAATTTAAACAAATTGCCTTTAGTGAATGCGGCAATCTGTATTTTTTGAATGCCAAACATCTGGACGATTTTTGTCTAGCGATGTTTGGCGAGTCGAATTTGCTAAAGGCTAAAGTCCCGGGACTTTGCCTTTAGTGAATACGGTGATGGCCACATCGCCTCCAAACTCCCAGGAGTTGAGGCAAATTGGCCAAAATCGAGCTTAGTAAATATACCCCAAGAAAACACCTCCATGCTGAGAAATAGGGAATACTATTTCAGCCACTCCAATCTTTAAAAACAGGCTGAATATTTCTTTACATTAAGCACAAACTTTTCAATTATAAAATGAAGTTGGTTTTAATAAATAGATTTAAACAAATATTTTTTTTAACCTTTAAATAATCAGTGCAGTGAGTTCCAAATGTGCTTAATTCCAGGCACCTTTAGTGTCTCAATAATTTTTTTAAATTTATTCTAAGACACAAGAAATACCAAAGAATCCTATTTTGTGTTAGTTAGGTCCAAACAACTGAATAAAAGGTAAGTTCAGTAGTTTATCTTTAGGAGTTGTTTACAAGCATGTCTTTACAAACCTATTACAAGTTATCAAATACGTTACCTAACACCCATCCACTGTCTCTCCAATTTTCTCCTCCACTGCAATTCTCCATCTCTCCAGCCCCCTGCCTCGGTAACTTCAGACCTCTTACTTTATTTTCTCACCCTTTCTACCCGATTCCAGTTGTTTCACTTATATTTTGCTGAGTCTTCCTGTTCTTTTTTCTAGTTAATGACTGGTTTCAGTTCCTTGTGGCACACTGGCTACCTCAGTAACATGACATTAGTCTCTGAGCTGGCCCCATATTTGCAGCACCGCTGTGACTGCTCTGGGGTACCCCAGGGGGCCACAGTGCACACTTTGGGAACCTCTGTGTTGGTGCGTTCTATGAAAGAGGGGTGTGCCACACGTGTATATAGTGTCCCAAAATAAGTAGGTATATGTTTTTTACCTACTACTATACTTATAGAAGTCTCAGTATGGGCCATATTATAAGATATAGATAGTAGAAAAACCCAAGAAATATTTTATAGGAGACTACTGACTACTAGGTAGGTCTACTTAATGACCCCCAATGTTGACCGGGACAACATACTTCCAGGTAAAAGATTTGTGTCTGTTGTTTTAAAATGCTGTATAGGCTCCTGTTCGTCTAAAGTTTAACTAATGACAATTACCACTCAGAAAATCTTCTTTTACAGGCTTATAATTTAGCATTTCTCTAAATTTCTTTTTTGCATTTTTTTTAAAGAGCAACTTGTAAACAATTTACATGCTGACAAACTGTCAACAAAACCAACGGGGTTAATTCTAAATTTGTGTCAAAATGTCTACTAATTTGAAAATTTGTTTATCAAAACTTTACTTGCTGTGAATTATTAGCAAGCATGTCATGTTACAAAAATACAAATACAATACAAAAAATACAAAAAAAGTAAAATGCCATATAGTGTACAGGAAACAAAATACTGTATATTTAAAAGAATGGTATGAGTGGCGGCAGGGGTTAAAATGTTTGCCCTGATGTATACTTACTGTTTTCACACGTCAGTAAAATCTTTGTATAATATAAATGACCTATAAACTTCATTTCTGTTTACGATGGTTCAAGGAAGTCTTTAAACCGAAAACAATGTGGCGGAATTAATTTGGAATACTCATTATCCCTATTCATTTCCAGGAAGACACTGAAATTGAGTTCCCAGTGATTAGTGTTTGGCTCAGCTAATATGAATGGATTGAATTCACGGCTGTTTTATTTGCTTAGCTTGTGCTGCATTTTTTACTAGATATGAATGAGTTACATTTTCAACACAGCGACATAATAGGAATGAAACATAACAAGGACAAAAGCTGGCTTTGCACCTACTGAAAGCTGCAAGTGTCTGTATTCAGCTGATATGCATCTTGCAAAGCTTGGCTGTTCCCAGAAGGCTACACCATGAAGATTGAGAGAGCAGCGTCGGCTAGTGGTACCTATGAGTCACACAGGAGGCAGAGAATATTTATATTAGTCTCGATAGCAATTCAGAAATCACGCACAAGAAATCTCACAAATGACTCTGTTTAGCTTTATAAACATTACCACATTGAGTTTTACAATATATAATCCATTTTCTTAAAATTCCATTTGTACAAATGGTTATTTAAAGGGTGCAATTATGAGCCAGTAAACGGTGCAAGGGACAAATAAACATGTTTGCACATTACTCATATATTGTTATTTAAATGTATATATTTCTCTCTTAATAACAGGACATTTACCAGTAGCATTAAGAGGACATCGGTTGAATGCCAGGTCTCCAGCTGGGGTTCTTTTCCATACCATAGACATCAAATAGTCCTCGGGGCAGATTTCATAAGGAGCTGTGAATAAGAGTGAGAGATTTATATTAAAAACACACATCTAGGATTCTGAGATTATTTGTCACGCTACTCAGTTTTCAACATGCCTGCGGAAAGAACCTTAGTACTCCAGTGTGTTTATTTCTAAAAACATTAGCGCCGTGGTAAAAATAGCTCACCCAGCAGTTTCTGCCTGTCACATTTTTTAGAGTAATATCCTGCAGATGTGTGTGGTATTCTCTCATAATTCGTAATGTATTAAAGATATATCATATTGTATTTGTAATGCTGTTTTCTCCATAGGTAGAAGGAATGAAACAAAATGAAGAGGCATTATTAGATCAGTATGGATTGTTTGTAAAACCATTACATATACTTAGAGGGCCTAATTCAGAGTGAGATGTATGCACGATAGTGTGGCATATTTAAATGTACTTTCATGCATGCCCAAAAGAGAAATACCGGCAATTCTGTCAGCTGCTACTTTCTGCAATCTAAAGGGCATTATGAGGCAGGGAAGGGAGAACAATACAGCCACATTACAGTAAGGGTGTGTTTCCGCAAATGAGCCCAATCCAGACTCTAGACCCTATAATACCATCAATTCTGATGGCTAACCTCCATCACCTGATGGGAGACTATTCCACTTACAGTATCAACTACCTTTTCAGTGACACAATGTTTCCATACATTTTATCAAAACATACCATAATCCAGTTTAATGCATGGCCTTATGTTTGAAGACATCTCTTTCTCTGAGAAATGCCACCCTCCTCAAGTAGTGAACCTTCCATTCACTTCACTAAACCTATGGAAATGATTATTTTATATATAAATATATATTTTTTACATTCACCATGTCAATAAACTGAATACTAAGAGCACTAGCACTAAACATAGCCAATATAATACATAAGAGGGAACTGATTTGACAATAGGCCTGTATGATTGTGACTTTTACCAAAAGATTACATATGTATAAAGTTCTGAGATGCAAAAATGTCAAATATTGGTACTAAAAGTTTAGTGTGAAGCTTGTTTCTGTCTGCAAAGAGACATGTATTAAATCTCATTCAAAGTCAAGGTCCCTCCCACTTAGTCTGTTAGCTCACATAAGCAGGGCCCTCCATCCTAGTGCTGACCCCTTCTCCTCCACTCCCCCCTCCCTTTGCAACCTCTTGTTCCCCTCTAATACCCTTTATCCCCCCCCTCCTGGTGGCCCCTCCAGGGCCGCTGAGAGGTGGGAAGGAGGGAGTACTAGGGGACTTACTATCCAGACCCGAACCTGCCAGGGGTCCGGACCAAGCCAGCACTGGTGCTAATTTCTTTATTATAATTTTTTTTTCCCTGTTTAAAAAATGTAAAAAAAAAAAAAAATAGAGAATGCAGGCAGGGAGAAGCAGGGCCGTAACAGAGCACAAGGAGGGGGAGGCCACAGTTGAGCTGGAGCACTCCTTTCCCTCTAATCACAGCCAGCAGTGACAGCTGTCACCTTCTCTTTGAGCTCAGCACTGAAGATTTTTTTAAAGTCTTCCTCTGGTGCCTAACGATTAGCCAATCAGGGAGGAGCTGATGTCATTATGCTACTCCCTCACTGGCTTCTGCTGCTATGCACCGTCCCCACTTCTAACCTTGAGACAGCTCTGCTCAGTCTGCTGACAGGTAAGTGAGTGATTATTATACATCAGCACCTGTGGTTTCAACTACCACCTCTACACTGATGATACCCAAATTTACCTCTCCTCCCCTGACCTTAACCCCTCTCTTCTGTCTAAGATTTCCAAGTCCCTATTCACATGGATGGCCAAACGCCTCCTTAAGCTGAATATGGACAAAACGGAAATCATTGTTTTTCCTTCCCTCCCCTCCATCACCATAACCATTGGTGATACCTCTGTCTCTTCATCCCCTTAAGTTTGCTGCCTAGCTGTTATCCTTAAATCCTCAACTTCCTTTATATCACACATCCATGCCCTCTCTTATTCTTGCTATTTCCACCTACGCAACATTGCATGCATCCGTCCCTTCCTTACCAATGAAGCTACAAAAACCCTCATCCACTCTCTAGTCATATCACGTCTCGACTACTATAACCTCCTCATGGGGCTCATCTTCCTCTCACGCAGATCTAGCTTGGCCTCTCTTATGTCAAACCCTCCACTGGCTTCCTGTCTGCATCAGACCTCACTTTAAACTCCTTACCCCCACCATTAAAGGCCATTTCCACATCCACTGCTCCCTATCTCTCTCCCCTCATCAGCATGCATTCCCCTTCCCACCCTCTCCATTCTGCTAACCACCGCTGTCTAACCTCCCTACTGATCACCACATCTCACGCCCATGTCCAGGACTTCTCCAGTACTGCACCTCTGCACTGGAATGACCTACCTTTTTCAGTCAGACTTTCCCCACATTGCAGGTCTTCAAGCGCTCACTCAAAATGTACCTGTTCAGGCTAGCCTACCTCCCTACACTTAACATCCTCACTGCATCCTACATCTATCCTTTCCTTCCTTCCCCTCTCCTCCACTCACATCAGCAGTCTACATCCTTCCCCCTCCTTATGTCTATTGTAAGTTCATCTCTCCAATTTACTGTGTAAGCAGGAGAGAGCACGGTCCTTGATCCTAGTGTTATCCCCTCCTCCACTACTCCCCCTCACTTTATACCCTCTTGTCCCCCTCTGCTACACTTTAACCCAATCCCCACTTGGTGACTCCGGGTCGTATTCAGACCTCATTCAGACCTTTTTGCAACGTAGATTGCGTATACGCGGTCTTAAAGACCGCGTATACGCAATCTACGTTGCAAAAAGCAACGTAGATAGCGTAACGGAATTACTGCGCATAAACAGTAGTTCATATCGCTAAACTCCAGCCGCATATGCAATGCGGCCGGAGGTCTAAATACAGCCCTCCATCTCAACCTCTCCCCTCCTCTCAGCCTATTTGTCTATGCCTCCATTTCCATCTTTCAAATGGTGTTCTTTGCTAGCACTACCTCTCTAGAGTTATTACTGCAGAACTTTTGAGGGGCTGCACACACAGTGCAAAAACTCTGGATCAGCCCCTGAGTTTGAAAAGCAGATGGATTTCATTATTATAGCTTATAAACTATAGAGTTTGACTGCTTTTAATTAGATTTGCAGTTTATTAGAAATAAATACTTTTAGTTTTTTGTTATCTTCTACTGAAGAGAACATTACTTCAGAATGTGTTCCTAAATTAAAACGTTTATTTCTTCTTTGCAAATGCTCTAAACACAAAAAAAAAGCTAATATTATTGCTAATTATTAATTTTCACTGCTATGGTAAATGTAGGAGATTAATAGCAACTGGTTGGCAATGAAATAATTTTCCTAAAGAAATGAAGGAAATTTATTAGTTAAAAAATTAGGTTATAAGAATTTGGATCTTCTCAGAGAAGTGCTTTCTAGAGAACGATTTGGAATAATGTACAGGGTAGTATGGTAGGGGAGCTACTGATTTAAAAAATATATATATTTTGTATAATATACTAGTTTATTGTTTTCAGTGTGACGTGTTAATACAGTTTTAAGGCATTTAAACATGGACTTTAAAAATGGTGGAAGATCTTAAAATTGTAGATCTGATATCACTTTTAAATAGGCATATTATAAAACTGTTATTCTTTGGCCTGGAAAAAGCAGCAATTTTAAAGCTTCATGAGATATACAGAAGTAAATAGCAATTCCCTGTCACAGGGAAATCTCTTCAAAGAAATAAATTGCTCTATGCACATATTAGGGAACTAAATTAGTGATAGGCAATATGATATTTTTTTGAGGTCCTGATGGTTGGTCCTTGATCACAAAAACAGGCAAATTATTGGTTTACAGAGATTGGGTGCTTAATCGTATTAGAGAAACCTTGGCAATATACGGTAGCCTTATTGACTTGTAATACTAGGTAGAATGAGAATTCATTCTTATAACACATCCATTCAATAACTGACAGGCTTTATTTATTCAGTAAAGTCTTGTGTGCCTCTGTAGGCCACTTGTTACAAACCAATAAAAATATTGAGTCACTATAGTTTATTCATTTATGAATATTGCATTTGGGTACCTAAATATAGAGACCCTCAGAAACCAATTGTCATTTAGCACGTATCTTTTGTTATGTAATCTAAACAATGCAAAATATCTGATTAACTGCCATATAAGCATTTCGTATTAGTATAATGGGATTTAGATAAGTGGGCACAGTGGTCAATTTAAATATCTTGAATTGGTCATTTTCTTCATAATAATTGGGGCTTCATTTACTAAATAGTGAAGCCTTCGTTTTCAGTAGATAAAGAAAACGGTCTTTATCTCCTTAAAATGAAGACCTTACCATTTACAAAGCTATATGTCTCCATGGTTTCCATGGCGATCAATAGCCAGCCCACTCTGATGAATGCAGGCCGGTTGATCTTTGTATTTACTAAGTATCGGCGCGGATTTTAACAATTAAAAAAATTACTGTTAATTAATTAATTATTATAATTTAAAATAAACAAATGAATATAAACATTTACAGAAAGAAAAAAAAAAAGTAAAAAGAGTTAAACGGACACGTCTTTTTCTGCAGTACCGGAGATGAAGCATGAGCAGTGTATTTAACTTTTGGGACTATCACGGGACCTCGCCGGAGGGGTAAGTATTAGTAAATACTACCCACTCGATGCGCTAATGATAGTAAATGTACCCCCTTTGATACTAAAATTCTGCTTTAAAAAAAAAATCCTACTACACTTGCTACTGTTGGATCCTTTCCTAATCTCACAAGAATATTGCCTGACATTATAAAAAAATGACTGCAATAGCCAAGTTCTTCAGTACTGACTATACGTCAGGGGTAGGCTATATGGAGGCTTGACTAAATCACTGAGAAAATCAGAAAACTATTTTTTTTACTTAGACATTGGATAATTCTTCAAACCAGTGAAATAAACAAAATTAAGGTAAACCTGGAATTAGTGTAGACAATTATCCCATGCCTTTCAGTGACATGTGGGGCCTGCACATGTGTTTTAGTAGAGTGGGAACTTTTTAACCCCAGCAATAGATTTCGCCCTCAATTTCAGGTCTGGATATGGTCCATAGTTTCCTGTGCGAACTCTTAACCATTCTTCCAAACCAACTGTTCTTTATATGGCACTATGGGCTGGATCCAGACCTTGTTAAGTGCATGAACTTAGTTACTCAAGGGCTAAACCATGTTGATTTCAGGGGAGTCATATTTCATCTGTTGCAAACAGTATTAGAGTTGAGAGGTGATGTTTCCTATCCCAAGTCTAAATAACAGTGTGATAGTAAAGCTAGTCAGTATCTGTGTGCAGTAAGCAATTTAAAGATATATCCCTGCATGCAAAGAATAGAATTAACTTGGCTCCCCCTGAAATCAACATGGTTTAGCCCTTGAGTAACTAAGTTCATGCACTTAACAAGGTCTGGATCAAGCCCCATGTCCTACAGTCTAACAGTACTGAATGTACACAGATAAACAAAATATAGATATAATATTTGTGTACCCTTAGTCTTAGAATACATTGCAGGGCATTGTGATGTTTTATAAAATAGCTCATGATTTAGTATAGTGTTAATTTTAATTATTTGGCTAAATACATACTATACAATTATAAGGCTGATCAGCATATTATCAATCCAGTTATTATATAATGTGGCTTACTGGACCAGTGTGCCGGAACCCCTGCAAAACGGCCCAGAAACCCTGCCGGCCAAAATATATAATGGGTTGGCTTGCAAAGAAGAGCCACAATCACAGTGCTGATCCTATAAGGAAAGCACAGGGTGGTTAGAAGATCTGCCCAAGATTTGTGATATGTGTACATGCTGCACAATTCCCCCAGCTATAAGACCGTTATGTTGGGAGCTGGGAAAAATTGTCTTTGTGTGTATCTAGCTTAACACAATAAAGGTGTCATAACACAGTAACAACACAGTAACAAACAGTAACAACCCCACAATATTTGATGCATTGTTATACTAAACAGGCCAACAAAACGTAATTAAACTACAGCATAGATTTGTGAATGAACTTCATGAATGTGCAGGATAAACCAAAACGGATACAAATTAGCTTTAACTCATTATAAATATAACGAGATTCCTCAATCTTAAAGATTTGATAAATGACTGTCTTAAATGCTATTCCGCTTACAGGTTTTTGCAAATGAAAATACAATCTTGCTGAACATTACTGTATTATGCTAAAAAACTTACACAAGTCTAAATAGTTGTTTTTTTCTTAAAGCTGGCATTTTCACCAATGTTACAATGTTTCTGTCAATAATTCCCCAGTAATACTCTGTCTGGAATCTCATTACAAAGACACTACTACAGGCATACCAACAAGACTTTGAGCCAGATTTACTAAGCTGCGGGTTTGGAAAAGTGGAGATGTTGCCCATGGCAACCAATCAGATTTTAGCTCTCACTTTTCTGTTACATACTAGAGAATGATTGGTTGCTATGGGCAACATCTCCAGTTCTCCAAACCCACAGTTTAGTAAATCTGGCCCATCATCTGGTATGCATATGCTAAATTTCTTGTAAACAATGCCTTTTAACACAAATGTCATTGCAATATTGCACTATGATTGTTATCTATTTTTCTTTTGATTAAATATTGTGAGTTATGTAAGTCAATCTTCTTTTAAGTTCACCTTGCTCACAATGAACACTGTTTGTCAGGCATCCTAAACCCAATTTTTTCTAATATATATTAGAAGAAGCTGCTTCTGCTACAATTCAAGTGTTGCATGAAAAAAACTAGGGCTAGCCATAAAACATGGCCACACTAATATAAACCTTGTTGTGGCTTTGTGGGGTGGTGTGAGATATATTTCATACTTTCTAGGAATGCCCTGCCCTTCAACCTTTCTGGAGAGAAGTAGCAGCTTTAATCTCAGGTGTGTGTCTCAGCAGAATTCCCTCTCTCTCCAGAAATTAGAGTTGGGGTTGGTCATATTCTTCTATCAGCAAAAACACTCACAGGACAACAATGGAAGTCCCAAACTGTTCCCTCCATATCCAGACTGTTAGCTAAAGTTTCATTCTGTCATAATAAGGAGATGCTGGAATCCGGTATTTCTCCAAAGCCACGTTAATGCTCGGATTCAAATGGGCCGAGTTTGTTTCTAGAACTTCTCACCAACACTCTAATTCCTCTTATATTGGTGGTTAAACTCCAGTGTGTGCAGATTTGGATACCTTAGCATAGAGATTATGTGGGGTTAACTTTGTTAATAGCCTCTAGCTTCCTTTCATCCTCAGAAAGCAATCCTCCCCACCACCTCTTCTTTTCTTTTCTTTTCTTTTTTTCCTTTTCCTTTTTTTTTTTCTCTCCTCTCCTCCATCCTCTCAGTATTCTTGTCATGTCTATCCAGCCCCCCAATACCCCCATTATGTTTCTCCAGGCCCCACAGTATCCCCTATCAAGTGTCTGTAACCCTCTCAGTATCCCCCATCATATCTCTGTAACCTCTCCCCTTTTACTTTAATTTACTTACCTTTGCTGTGTCCCTCTTCCCTTCCTCTGTGGCCTGCTCTCTGTCTCCTTCCTTGTGCATACAGGAAGTAACTGCATGAGCTGCCATGGCAGTTACTTAGAGCAGGTAAAAGGAGCTTTGTAATCAGCTGCTCTATGTAACTGCCACAGCAGCTCATACAGGAACTTCCTCGTGTTGTATATTGTGACTTATGCATCTCTCCTCCCTTTTCTACTTTCTGTACCCCTCTGTATTTTTGGGAAAATTTATAAAAATGTAATGATTAAAATAAAAAACTAGGGCTATGTCAACTCCAGACCCCTTAACATACTCCTCTCATGTTACAAGCATTTTAAACCCTTCTTAAAAAAAAAAAAATATATATAT
>WWET01000236.1:540639-551617 GCA_011038615.1 Limnodynastes dumerilii | reverse complement strand
AAAAAAAAGGAAATGAAATGAAATGAAATGAACCTCAAAAATTATTTATTGGTAAAATAAATGTAAAATAAAATAAATGTAGGAAAAATATCAGGAGATGGGAGACAGGATGAAAATGAATATCTGCAATTTCAATAGGAGGGTCCCAGTATCATAAGAATAACATATTGTATCAAAAATGGACATGTATCATTGAGCTTCCTATTCTTGCTATAAACAAAAAATATACCCTGTGAATAGTGCCTGGCCGCCTCACGGCAGGACTTCACTCTGTGATAAACAGAGTCTACCTGTCCCTACACTATTACTAAGTGCCCATAATCATATAATACATTATCTAGAATCTAGACTTAAGAAGTTAAAATTAGTAGAGAAAAGTTAATCCTTGGCTAAACCATGTTGATTGCAGGGGGGGTCAAGTTAATTGTATACTTTGCATGCAGGGATGTATCTTTGCATTGCTTACTGCACACAAATACTGACCAGTGTTACTATTACTCTGTTATTTAAAATTGGGATAGGAAACATCACCTCTCAACTCTAATACTGTTTGCAACAGATGAAATATGACTCCCCTGCAATCAACATGGTTTTGCCCAGGTGTAACTTTACTCTCTTACTTTCAAGCTCCTTCTTAAGTCTGGATCTGGGCTAATATGCAGAAAATGCCCTTTACTATTAAATCAAAATGTTGTCCAGCCCAAATGGCATTTGTTAGATCATTTTATATTGTTGCCAGTTACACTGCTCTGTCCCAGATCAGTATTTAAATACAAATTAATCTTTAGAATTAGATTTTGTTTAGATAATTATACTTGCTTGGTAAAAATATTTTTTCTTATCAAAATAACTTACATCAGTGCCATCTTTACAATATGTATTCCTTATCAGTAAGGATGCATTATTATATAATGGAACTGAGAAAGAATCAGGCTAAGTAGAA
This sequence comes from Limnodynastes dumerilii, assembly GCA_011038615.1. NCBI lineage: Eukaryota > Metazoa > Chordata > Amphibia > Anura > Limnodynastidae > Limnodynastes > Limnodynastes dumerilii. Next base: position 550,674 of record WWET01000236.1, on the reverse strand, counting down.
GCTGTATAAATGGTCTGATTTGAACACTGGATTGATAAATGTCTTTTTTTATTACCAATATGTTAGAAATAAATGTTACCTAATTATAAATTCTCCTTCAGTTTAACCTGATCCCTCCTCTAAGTACCTTCATTTTGTTGCTATTTTCAGCTCTTCTCTAGTTCCGCTTTATGGTAGCAGATTATCATCTAAGGGGATTTCTGTTGTAGCAACAAAAGGAATTTGCAGCTGCAAATCAGAAAACTGAATACATTTAGCGAGAAGTTTGTAAATAGAGACATTAAAGAAAAATGGTCAGTTGCAAAATATACCATGGCACAAGGGGCCAGATCCTGATCTACAGGTGCCCTAGGTCAGTACGGCCATCATCGTAGCACTCCCCACTGTCGGTAGTAAATCTACCCTAACTTTCACGATCATGTATGCGGCCTTACGGCTACATAGCTGATCGTAATAGGGCTTCCCCCGCCCCGTCCCCTAATTAGCATGTCTAGCTCCGCCTTTATGGTGGAGATAAGACATGCATAATGGGGGGAAGCCCCCTTTTGGTAACAGCCGGCGTACGTAACATGCATTATGTACGCCAGCCCTTACGATGTCGTAAGAAGGTTGTGCGAATGTGCACAACCTTCAAAGAGGGGAATTACCTACGACATGTACGTAATTCCCCTGTCGGCTTTAGCTCAGGGTCTGGGCCAAGGTAAAAAAATTGGATCTATGCTATCTCTGACTGAGTCTACAGTAAAATAACTTGTGAAATGTGCTTTATGTCAGAGCAAACAGTGATAACAAGTCATTTTCTCTTTGTAAGACATTCATAAAAATCATTTTAAAAAGTCTTCAGATTACTAAAGTCATCGGACCTTATCTTGGACCTCAGTAAGTCCACAAATGAGGTGCCATAAAATTTCCACATGGATCTGCATTCGTCCGAACACAATCCGATCTGCATACCTATCCCAGCCTCTCCCATACCAACCCCCTCCCCACCCCACCTATTGTACGGAACTGAGTTTCACATGATAGAAGATCTGATGTGGAATATCTGGTGCACACACTGCCAAAAATCACCTGACTTCTGCAAAGAACATTGTAGAAGTCAGGTAACTATAAATTTAGGATCAGGCCCATCTATGTAACTTTTTATCATAAAATATATAAATAAGGTAGGTTATAGGAAACAGACAGAACTAAATTAAATGATTTACTGACTACACAAAGAAGACTCTCTCAACATGGATTTACTACAAAGGAACTTGGCACAGGGTAGATAGTGCTCAAACATCAATGTCCTTACTACTATGATAGCTTAAGGTGATCTTGTGATGATATACTACTTAAAAACTAAAATACACAAATACCTCAGTAAATTCCTAGCACCTACAGCCCAAGCAAACAAACAAAAAACAAACACACAATACTTTTAGGATATATTTTATGGCTGTTAGTCATCTGTTTGTAAGTCTTGTAACTAACAATTTCTATTACACTTCGATGGAAATCAAGCAAGACTATGATTTAAATAATGCTGGAAGCGATGAATGAAATGGATAATGCAAACAAGTTCAAATCTGTCTCCTTCATAATAAACGTAATGATTTAGGCCTGCAGTTATTAGAAATATTGGAGTATGTGTCTTAAATCAGTGAACCCACAGCTGGATCCATCAGTGACTTAGTCACTCTGATACAACCACCTATTTGCTTCTGAGAAAAACATATGGTGAGACCTAGCAAAACCCATAAACATCTTGCGAAACAACAAATCACAGGGATAGACATTTTTAAGCACTCTGTGATTGTCATTTATTGGCAGTCTCACGAAAAATATGTATTTCTATGAGACAGATATGCATGTGTTGAAAGACAGTGACAAATAGTTATTTATTTTTGGATAGATAATTTGTCTCATTGCAATTATCAATACAATAAAAAAAACACAGAAATGTTTCAGAGAAACAATAAAAATAGGATTAAAAAAATACTTGTTTGATATTGTATGCCACCAGTGTTTTATATCAGTCCTTCTAATAAATAAAAATCAAAGACAGATTTTAAAAAAAGTGTGTATTATATTTCATTTGCAATAATAATAAACATAAAACTCACTATGCTGTATATCTGCTCATTTATAAACATCAATAGAAAATATGGTCAAGAAGTCCAGTTGTTGTACAAACCAAACATCAGAATGGGGATAAATGTTTCAACATTTCTCTAGATTTATAGGAAAAATACAGCAGAAAATGGAATACATACACTGTGCAACATTTCAGGGCAAAAACACCTTATTATGGAGAGTGGTCTGGTAAGAAAGGCAGGAATAGTTCATGCTGACAGACAGGCAGCAGTAACTCAAATAACTATGTATTACATGAGTGGTACAGAGCTCTGAAAGCACAGAATATTGATCTCAGAAGCCAAGAAGCGGACACTGAGGCTAAATTGGACACATTCTTGAAGATTATTCCTATGGATCTTTACAGATTTAGTATATACGAGATAAGTATTTTGATTCATTCTGTCTTGTTTTAACTGTGTAGTATGTAGTATGATGATGGCATCATCAGTGTGCGTAATGCAACTCAGAAAGTGATAAGGTCGACAGTTACCCTGTTGGCACTAAATAGTTGACAGGTTCAACATTTCGGACCGGATCCTGAGGTAAGAAGAGAATTAAGAATCTTGAATTAACAAGACGCTTACAGCCGCAGAATTCACTCTCCACATACGAGACAGGCCCAGTCGCCATATGTATGAGGAACACATAGTGGATGGAGATAAGTATGGTAATCTTACAGTAAGGGATTGGCTAAGCCCTTATGTATAATTCAATATTCCATATGCACAGCATATACTTATATATTTATATTGCATTGTATTATGTACTATGCTGTCCATCCCTGCCCTGTATGTCTGTACTGTATTTTGTTGTTGTATTTTGTACAGTGCTGCTTACACCTTTTGGTGTTATAAATAAACGATGATAATAATAACAATAATAATAATAATAGTAGGGTGTAGGACACGAAAATCCCTCCTGCATATAGGAGTGCAGGGGGAAATGCACTGTTCTCCTACATGCGAAAGTTAGGATAGCAAATTACGTGTGTTAGCCTCTGTTGTAGAAACTAATGTATGGGATATGCTATTAAGTCTGCTACAGGTCCCTAGTTCCCTAACAGTGTTCAACATTATGAAAACCCTAATCCCAACCACTAACCCCCACCCCAACCCTAAGTCTAACCCCAACCCTAAAACTAATCCTAACTATAACCCTAAAACTAAGCTTCACCCCAACCATAAACATAACTTCTAACATGAGTTGATTACTTATCTTCAGAAAGCAAATGATGACACAGGAGTGGTGGGACACAGCTGTAGCAGTGCTTGGCAAGGTGAGAGGAGGACAAAGCTAGACATAGCGGATTTCAGTGCTTGGCGAGGTGAGAGGAGCAGGACACAGCAAAGAATTAAGAGACATGGGATAGAGAAACAAAGTGGACTCAACAAAGAGCAGAGGGTTAAAATGGATGGATAGCATGGAAAGGCAGAGCGGAGGATGGAGGCACAGGAGTGGAGGACAGAGAGACAGAATGGAGGTACTGTAAGATGGAGCAGAAGAACTGGACACCGTGGAGGACTTAGGGACAAAGTCATAGACAGAAAGACAGAGCCGAGGATAGATTGGACTGAGTAATTTTGACCAAAGCTATGGCGACTTTATGTTGGTACAATATTAAACAAATAGCAGTTGTATAGCTCTCTATTTTTTTGTAGCTGTTAATGATCATGCAGTCAACCTTATGGTGTTGACTATATCATTGTCGACCTTTGATTATCTCAATAACTGGTGTATTGGAATGATTTTAATACCAATTGAGCATTATTTAAATGCCCCATCATATCTGAGCATTGTTGTTGTGTTGTCTCTGTGCTTTGTGGAATAAACCTGAGACACTTTATTCCTGTAGTCCTCCAGTTGCCAGCACAATGTGTGGGTTTGCTCTTAATTAATCAGTTGACTCTAGGTAAAGCTTTCTTCCATTTTTTTTTACTGCACAATAAACCGGATGTATCGCGTGATCAAGCTACCAACATCTAAAGACACCGGTCTTCACATTCATCAGTTTTTGGCCATAGTTTACCCATCTTTCAGTAATGTCAAGCAACATCTTTAGCAAATGTTTCCATCAAAATGTTTAAAACACAACATGAAAAATTCTGTGTGAGCACAGCTAACATACTACTAGAAAGTAATACCTAATAAAGTGTCCAGTGTCTGTATTAAGGAACATTATTGGAATATTTAAATTTTAAAACATTTAAAAGCATTTAATAGCTGCAGAAGTGTGCTGCAAAAAACTGCTTCACAGCTCATAGATGTGTTTGCTTCCTATGTGTGCCTGAGGCATGATCGCTTAATCCACATCATCATTAATTCCACCTACTTAAAGTAAGATCTATGAACATGTTCTATGACCCTGCTTTATTTAAAACTTTGCCTACCTTTATAGTTTATAATTAATGGATATAAAGTATATCTTTAAAGTTATTGTAACGCTACATTAATCAATGCGCAGACACATGATGAGAAAGAGGGTTGAGGACACACATGAGAAAAGAGTATAAGCAAGACAGGGGGGCATGAAAGAGAGTGACGGTTATAGACACAGTTAGAGAGCATGGGGCTGAAGAGAAATAGTGGGGCATAAAAGACAGTGGGGGTTGGAGAAGGTCAATGTATATGGTGAAGAAATAGCATGCAAAATGTAAAAACTTAACTTAAATAATGAATAAAGAGAGAAATAAAGTCTATAAAAAATATAACTAGAATGTTAAAATATAAATATATATATATATAGGGGATGCTATCGGTTTATAATGCTATTCAGTGTAAACACTGTATAAAAACACACTCTATTTTCTCTATTTCACGCTTTTGAACATTTAACCCATTTGTGATGCTAAACTAAGTTAATTTTAATTAATATGAATAAAGATAACACTTATAAATTACACCAAAACTCACCTTTTCCTTTTTCTATGTTTAGAAGTGTTTGTCCTAAGGTCATATTCAAATTATCCATTAAATAATAGTAGCACCCACCCAGACAGGAATGTTATCATGAGTTGACGTTGAAAATATTCCAAGTTTGTGTTTCTTAGGTGCTTGTTGATCCGCTGCCAAGCTCTGTTTGGAAGTAACAGATGGGAATAGCTGCTGTCGTTACACACGAGATACAGTATGTTTTCACGGCTGGAGGCGCAGGGCGTCCGGGGGAATACGATGAGGAGACTGATTACTGGGACACGCCAGGGATATAATTGGAGTCACAGCCTCAGGGGATGGGGAGAGATCTCCAGTCGTTCAGTGCAGCCGCACAGAGCTTGTATTGTTGCCATTAAATGTCTCCATGACTGGTTCCTCCGAGCCCTTTAACTGTGTCATTATTCTCCATTCAATCTCTGCAATTTAAGCACAGGGGCTCAAGTGGGTGAGCACTTCTGCCTCACAGTGCTTGAGCCATAATATCGATTCCCGGACAAAGCTTTATCTGTGTGGAGTCTGTATGTTCTGTATGTTCTGTGTGGAGTCTGTGTGTTCTGTATGTTCTGTGTGTTCTGTGTGGAGTCTGTATGTTCTTACAGTACAGACATACAGGGTAGGGATGGATAGCATAGTACATAACAAAATACAATATAAATATAAAAATATCACAAAATACAATAAAGTGAAGCAAGCACAGACAGCAAGGAAAAATGTGAAATATCAAGCTTGGCAGATCAGGGAGGAGAGGATAGATAGAAGTGAGATGTTGAGAGGGAGCCACCATGTGGGGATGGGGTAAAAGGGTAGCAGAGGGGGACAAGAGGGTACAAAGTGAGGGGAAAGTGGTGGAGGAGGGAACAACACGTGAGCTAACAAAATAAGTGGGAGGGATGAACTTGGAGAAGATATAAGGAAGGGGAAGGATGTGGACTGCGGGTGTGAGCATAGGAGAGGAGAAAGGAGAAGAAGGGATAGATGTAGGATATATACATAGGTAAAGAAAAGAAGCCTTAACCAAGATAAGCCATTATCAGGTGCACCCCAAGACCAAAATACATCATATTTAAAACATCAAAATGTTATTGATCATCTATTAAAATTAAATATTAAACAGTTGTGATGATATATTTTTTATTATCAGTTAACCACAGCCTAACCAGAAGTCAAATGTTGGCAAATAACCAATAATTTGATCAAGCATGAATAAAAATATTCTTCATGATAACAATTTAAAAAAGTGCAAACGACAGAGCGTGTTAATACTCAGCGTTTGTTGGGAAGCAGCTGTAGGGATGTTAGTTACAATCACAATGATTCAGGTAGGGGTATGATGCGGCCGCCCTTAGCTAATCTAATAGATAGGAACTGGCCCTAGCCACACAGCTAGTGACCTCACGGCCGCACTTCGCCCGTTCCGGCTCTGTATCTCTCCCTACGCTACTCTATCTAACATTCAGGGCTGCTCCATCAAGAAAGGTGGTTAAACGGTTAACGGATTAACTGTTAAGGGACCACATCGTCCCTTTGAGAAAGAACAGACGAAACGCACGTCAGGGAAGTCCTGGGATCCCGCAGAGCGTTGGGACCGAAAAGCCGTTCTTTTCTTTACCTATGTATATATGACTATTGTTTGAGCCATCGGTAGCACCTTTATATATATAAATTATAGCCTATAGCTCTAATTGCTTTTTGTTTTTGGATAGATGTAGGGTACAATGATGATGTTAAGTGGAGGAGAGTAGGCTAGCCTGAACAGGTACGTTTTGAGTGAGCGCTTGAAGATCTGCAATGTGGGTTAGAGTCTGATTAAAAAAGTGAGGTTATTCAAGTGCAAAGGTGCAGCACGGGAACTTAATTATACTTAAATTAATTTAAAAATAACAAATCTCCATAATTAAATTAAAAGTCAAAGAGATTTGTTACATACATATGCAAATATATGATAAGCATCCAGCCACTTACAAGGCTTCTCGGTTTTGGTGGTCCTAACTCTAATACTGTCAGAGTCCCAACTTTGGGTCATTTATCATGTATTTTTAAATTGAGAGCTCGCCCCCGGCAAAGGTTCCCAAGTCTCCAAAACAGCTACTCTGAAACAGCAGAGTTGGGGACATTTGTGGTGGGTGATCTCTCAATTTAAAAATATATGATATATGACCAAAAGTTGGGACTTTGACAGTTTTAGAGTTAGGACCACCAAAACAGAGAAGCCTTGTTGCAGGTGGCTTATCATATATTTGCAAATGTATGTAACAAATCTCTCTGACATTTATTTTAATTATGGAGATTTGTTATTTTTTAAATTAATTTAAGCATAATTAAACTTTGTAGTGTGCGAACAATTTTACATAGTAGCATTAGATCTGTTGTACAATTGCACAGAAACAGAATGCTAATGATCTGTGTATTAACAGGTTTGCCAAGTTATAGTGCTTTGATGGAATGAGAGTTTAATAAGACTTCCTGTGTACATATTTGAACACGACACTTAAGATATGGCTACAGTAAATATCACTCAGACAATTTAAGTCATAATACCATAGTTTATATAGTTTTACATCATGCATTTTACACCATGCTTTTAAAATTGTCTACTTCCCGAAGATTCTATAATTAATTCACGTTACTTTTAGTACTAAACCAAAAGATATAAAATGCTTATTAAAACATTTACTAAGATCATCTGGAAATGGAAGAAATCCAAAAAACTACTAAAACTCCTATAAAATAAAATAACTGACTATATTAACCATTCTGTAGCTAAATATTGCATTATCTGGCCTGTTTGAAGATTCAGGACCAGATCGAGACTTAAGTTGCCTTTAAGTACGATCGCGTAGCGTAGTTACACACTTGTAAGTCTAACGCACTTCCCCGGGCACTCCCATCAGACGCACGGAATTTAGCTTATTTACGAGTTTAAGACCCTACCATAACTTTTCTTTGCGTATCGGTGTTCGTACGTGTCAGCTTGTCTTTGCATTTGGTTTTAGCCTATTTACTCCCCTAATTTGTTGACATTTTGTATTTTAGAAAAAGACAGTAAAAGAAAACAGCAGCAGGTAATAAACATAATGACAGGGACCAGATCCTGACCCCCTACACTTTAAAGACGTGCGAGGGGCTTACATTTAGCACAGAAGATGGGTGTATGGAGGGGCGAGCGCATGTGCCCACCAGATGTTTCTTACGTTATTATTTGTGGATCCGGTCCAGAGTACTGACAGACTGTGTGACCGTTTAATAAAGATATATTGTTTGACAGAATAGCAAAGTATTGTTTGCTAGAATGATAATTTAAGGTAATTGGGGACACAGGTTTTTCCAGCAATCAAATGATGTAATATAAGTCCTTGTCACTCTTATACAGCATGTGTGCACGGAAAGGGACAGCACTGGTAGTATTAAATAGATAGTTTGGAATAGCAGATACCAAGATTCCAGAAAAGTATTCTAGATCAAACTCAATGCTAGTTATCATTTGGAAAACAGGTTGTATTGGTAGCAGTTATACAGAATACAAGAAATTAATTTGATAGAAAAGCATTGAACAAAAGAAGAAAAATCAGCCTGGCTTACACCCAAAAGCGAAGTGATTCTGTTTTATCTACATTTCATGCAAGATTTTGAAATCATTTGCAGGTCTAACGTAAGTTTTGCCAACTAATCAAACTACTGGAAAAGCATGTAGAGAGACTGAAGGGGGATATAATAGAGAGAGTGAGCGAGAGTGAGAGAAATAGAGCAAGGGAGAGAGAGCGAGAGAGAGTGAGAAAGAGAGAGCACAAGAGAGAGCGAAAGAGAGAGAGAGAGAAAGAGAGAGAGAAAGAGAGAGCGCAAGAAAGAGCGAAAGAGAGAGAGAGAAAGAGAGAGAGAGACAACAACTTGAATTGTGAAAAAAAAAAAAAAATACTTCACTGGGTTTTTTGAGTGGAACGCTGAGTAACACAACTCATTTCATCAACTTCCTTGCAGTACTTTCCAACACATTTTTATCAAGAGCACAGATTACACACTCAATCTATGCATAAGCACACAAATGGCCCGATTCAGAGTTGCATTTACACTGGATTTTAGGTGCAGTTGTAGACCTGAGCAATACCACATTAAATTACAAGGGGAGGTGTTTCTTAGCTTAACTCTATTGTATGGATTAAACATAAAGCTATACAGTATGTGAGTTCTATGTGCAAAAATAAACAATTTTCCCTGCTTGCTAAATTTTTAAATGAATTAGCACCCCTTAGTTTGCATAATGGTTTAGCTGAGCTGTATGCTTGCACCTGTTTTACCCTTACTTCTAAACTCAGCCCAAAATGCATAAATGCTGACTTTCATTTACTTAAACAATCGGCTCAATTGATCCCCTCACCATACACACACCTTCAATCTTTGCCACATTGCTCTCAAAGGCAATGATGCATGATGTCAGCATTGGGAGTAGAATTAGTCAAAGTGATTGGTGGAGCCTACACACTTGAAAATTGTTTGGGTGATAGGCGATTGGTTCTCCTGAATTTTAAGCAGGTTTAAAAATCATTTGAACAAACCAGGATGTAACAAATGGTTATGTGTTCGTACACACTAATTCAATGTCTGACCAACTGGACATCTGGAGATAGGATTGGGCAGGAACGGTTCTATGTTCAATTGAAAAACATGTAAAATCCAAGCCTTTCAAGTCTGAACCAGGTTATGTCTTGGATTGACCTGATACTCAAATTCAATTCTATTGGATTTCTCTGGTTTGTAGGAATGGAAGTTGCAAATTGGTAATGCTAACAAAGCAGGGTTTATAACTGACAGGGTTTTCTGTTTCAAATAAGGATCACAGCTTATTACTGCTAATTACATTCTGCTGCAGGGTTTAATCTTGCCCACATTGCCAAATCACACATTATCTATCTATCTATCTATCTATCTATCTATCTATCTATCTATCTATCTATCTATCTATCTATCTATCTATCTATCTATCTATCT
>WWET01000236.1:525761-537657 GCA_011038615.1 Limnodynastes dumerilii | reverse complement strand
AGGTTTAATATGCCCAAATGCTCATGCTATGAAGAGAGTATTAAGTTTTATTAAACACTTATAGGGGCATGTGAAGTAGTATTACAGGGCCACTGCTCACCATAGAAAGTTCCATATATCCCAAAAACAACCCCCCCACACACACACACACACACACACACTCCCATCTTTCCTGTCCTGTGTTCATTTTTATCCATTGCCACCTTTATTTCTACAACCCCCAACACCTGTCACTCTCTAACCCCCAGGGCCGGATTAAGGTCTGTGGGGGCCCCTGCTTCACATTAACATACATAAAAATTGCCCCCCTATTTATTTGCATCTAGTTAGCCTTATTGCCCCCTCCTTTTGTTTCCAGCCAGCTTTATTGCGCCCTCTTTATTTCTGCCCAGTCGGCCTTATTTTTCCCTCCTGTTTGTCTAACCAGCCTTATTTCCCCTCCTTCTGTATCCAGTCAGCGTTATACCCCCTCCTTCTGTGTATTCAACCAGCCTTATGCCCCTTCCTTCTGTGTCCAACCAGTCTTATTGCCCTCTCTTTGTATCCAGTTAATCTGATTGGCACCTTTATGTGTCCCCCCCATCGAAAATGAAATTTACACTAGATAGAATGGGGTTTCCATCGAAAATAAAATTTGCACTAGATAGAATGGGATTTCCATAGTAGGTACTCAAAAGATCTACAAGACCGCATATACGCAATCTACGTATCGAAACGATACGCAGATTACGTACAATTTCGATTAAGGGACAGGGTTAGGGAGTTACGCTGCTGTGGCCGGCATAATTACACTCTGTTACACCGGCTGAAGTTAGGATAGCCTTCAGCCGGCGTAACAGGGGGGTAATAACAGGGGGAGTGCATGCCGATACGCTGTGAGTTAATACGCACAACACATCGGCGTTAGTGTGGATCAGGCCTTGAGAGTGCACAGAGCAGTACAGAAACAATAACACAGGCAGTGATACAGCAAACACCAAAACGTCTACCAGTATATCATTACTGAAATCTCCTCCGCTCTGTCCACTCCTCTCCTCCGGAAAAATGGCAATCCTGTCAACACTTTATTGTGTCAGTGCTCTGAATGTTGTGCTGGATGTGGGTCTCCACTAAGAATGGCCCTATTTTGAAAGGGCCGTTATTTCCCAGCCAGTTTCCCTCGAAGATGTAAATTAATCGATCTGATTTATATAATATATATAAATATGAAGTATAAAATCTAACTTCAACCCTTTCCATAATCCTTACTCTAACCTTCCCCTTCTATGACCCTAACTTTAATACCCCCCTCCTCGTAGCCTAACGCTAAGACTCGCCTACCTGCAGCCTAACCTTAATATTCCCCTCCACGTAGCCTAACGCTAAGACTCGCCTATCTGCAGCCTAACCCTAAGTGTCCCAACCCCGTATCCTAAATGTACAATTTCCTACCCGCAGGCTGATTCTAACTCTAACCCTCCCTTTCCATGAACATTACCCTCCTTTCCCCAGAGCCTAAACCTAACCCTGTTTTTGAAACAGAGACAGCTGAAATTGAGCTTTCAGTTTTCTCTATTTCTTAAAGAGCTATTTCTTGCCGGAGACTGACAACCACAACGGTTAAGATGTACACTGCACAGGGAAACAGGAGGAATTGCAGAACTGAAAGGTGAACTTTAATGTACAGATAAAGCTATGCACAATGGGTCTGATTCAGAGCTACGCTGCGCCGTAGTTCGTATTTACGGCCAGCGTAGCTCTAATGCACTCCCCCCAACACTCCCCCTGTGGCCAGCATAATTACACACTGTTATGCCGGCTGAAGGCTACCCTAACTTCAGCCGGTGTAACAGAGTGTAATTATGCCAGCCACAGGAGCGTAACTCCCTAACCCTGTCCCTTAATCCTAATTTTAATGTCTCCCCCCGCCTATCTTCCGTAACTACAGTGTAGTTACAGTGCTCCCCGCCCCTTCCTCCGTAACTACGCTGTAGTTACGGAATCATGATCTTGCTTATTTTTCTATACGCTGGGCAACATCTGCCCAGCGCATGCGCAGAAATGCAGATCTTACGCATACAGCCGCCATAACTACTCTGGATCAGGCCCAATGTGAGTTCTATGAGCAAAAGCAAAGTACTTTCACTAATGCAATCATAGCAACATGGTTTTTCCTCAGAGGTCTACATCCGCACCTGTTTTTCTCTTACTCAAACTCTGAATCAGCCCAGATATTTTCAACTCATCTATTTCCTACCATGTAGTTTGCCACTGACATAAACATTTTTTTGACCAAGTAATTTAAATCACAAGGGAAATATGAGATGTAAAAATGTCAGGACTGAGGTTGACTGAGGACACTGACATGAAAGGTGTTCTTGAAACAAACTTGTATTTGCCTGATTTTGTTCTGTGTAATTTGTGCAAGACAAACAGGAATGCTCGGCAAGTTATTATAAAAGATAGCAATAAAGTTGTTTACTATTATTCCATTATTTGCTTTCTACTGCATCTGCAGACCAAATTTTGAGGTAATTGGCCCTAATCCAGAACTATTCCCACCGTACTAGCTACGGTGGGTGTAAGCAGATCTGGCATCCGTAGCTTCAGCGTAGTAATGCTGGAGGGGGGGCGTCCCCCAGCGTTACTACACTGAGGTTAGTGCAGGGAGGCGGGGGGAGGGTAATTAGGCTGGGAGGGCGGCGTTATCTTACTAACGCCGCTGTCCCAGCGTATTTAGAATCCCTTACGCCGGCTGAAGTTAGGGTAGCCTTCAGCCGGCGTAAGGGAGTGTAAATACACTCCAACATAGGGGAGTGTGGGGCCAAAGCAGCGATGTTACGCTGAGCGTTAAAACGCTCAGTGTAACGTCGTAGCTCTGGATCAGCACCATTGTTACTTTGTACTATAAGGGAGTGCAAAATCAGATGCTCTAATTACTTCTTTACTGGATGATGTCCTGTTGAAATTCCCTCGTAAAATCCTCCTATTGAGATTTGGTAAACCCATATTTCAATTGGATACCTATTAAACTAATTTTAGGTGGCTATTAGGCTAATGGAAAGGATAACATACAACAGATTGCATTGCATATCATGATTGAAGATACATGGTGAAAAAAGGGGCATAGGAGTTAGGGGCATCTAATGGAAGCCGATTACTGTACTCATACAGATCTGTAAAAACACTCAGAAGGGTCTGTTAATTAAACATATCTTTAGCACTTTCTAAACTTTTACTGATCATTGAAACTAGTAAAGCAGAGATCTTTGCTGGTGAGGAAAAATGGTAAATATATGCAGATGTATGCAGCATGTATTGACATTGGTCAATGTTTGTATTTTTTACTCATGATCATTTTGAAGAGACATTGGGCCTGATCCAGACCTACACTCCTGTGCATAGCGTATTAACGTCGAACGTACCACCGATGCACGGCAATAGGCACTCCCCTTGCTTGTACCTAGTTTAGCTTCCATACGCTCGGCAAACCCTACCCTTACTTTTATGTTCATACCCGCAGCCGTGCGTGCGTGCGTTGCGTATTAACGACGCTTAGAACGCCCATACTGTACAATTTAAATGCCTCACTCTGCCCTCGGTGCGTGGTTACAGCTTTCGCATGGCAGGCACGCCCCCATGATCGGTAATACGAAGCGGTTACGATTAAGGCCCATACGCAAAGATTTTCAGACCGTAACATGACCATATCATCTGCCCCACGCATGCGCAGTAAGTACAAGTGGCCGTTTTTACGCATATGACTGCCATATACCCACACACGAGCATAGGTCTGGATCAGGCCCATTTACTCTAATTTCTAAACTTTGCGTCAGCCTCCATGACTTTAAGCCACGGTGTAAGATTAAAACATCTCCAGCCCAACTCTAAATGTTTGAGTAAAAATCTGGATAGTATTATTTCACACCAAATATGGTTTTCTGTTTTAAAGAACTCTTCACAATAATGATATTATTCAGAAACATGTTCCATGAAAACATTATACTGCATTATGCAACTCAATATAAAATAGACCTTAAATAGAATTGCATTGTTGTGGCTGAATAATGTCTATTTAAATTCATGGTGCAGGCAGTTTAGCTGCAAGAAGCGTGAAATGGTGAAAAAGGTTAATGGGACAATCGTTGATGAATACATGCAGATTCTGCTCTGTCTATATATTCACACATCTATTAATATTTATATATTCATGACACATTCTGTAAAAACTGGGTACTGGCAGAATCCACTGAGTCAGGTCTCAAAAAGGACTAAGAGAGCCAGAGGGAGATGTCATATTGCCCTTGTATCTCCTATTAACTAAATAGAATTTAGTTTCAGAGAACTGATATAAATGCATGGTATGAGGTATGTACAGTACTTACCTATGTAGATCTATCAAGTGGACAGATTATTACCAGCCACTATATGGCAAATGCTAAGCAAATGGAATCATGAATAATCCGCAGGACTACACAATAAATCTGTGCCAGCTTTGCATTTTCAGATTGTTTGTTTGAGTTACAAGGCATCTACTTTTCATTAGAATTGATGGTTCCAAAATGCATTGATTTTGGCTATTATTACAATGCATAGTATTTGCTAAGATTAGAAGGATATATTGACCTTCCTCTGCGTCTATTAACATTCATTTATACAAACAGGATGACAATATGGTTACTTAGAAAAAATGATCTTCGAGATAAAATCCAATATAATTTAATAAGACATTTTTTGGTCGCAAATAATACTTCCAGTGCAGGAATAGCCTTCCTTTATTGACTTAACTAGGATTGCAATTCTACCACTGTCATTTCTCCTTACCTTGCCAGGTTGTGCATAGATGTATTACAATTCTGTAAAAGCACCATTTTTTTGTATGATGATAGCTTGATGCTACGATAACAGATCCGCACTGTATCCACACAGACTGTGTACCCACTCAGAGCTGGCCATAGGTGGTTTGAACCGAGGTACCCACCTCAGGCCCCACACCCTGGGTGGCCTCCATCAGCTTAGCTTTCAGAGTCGTGACCGCCTGCTACACTATATTAGTAGCATGCCGTGGATCTGTAGATGCAGCCACAGAGTAATAGCGGCGGGGACAGATAGTGGCTCCGGCTGATCCCCGCTGACACTACTCCTGGCAGCATTTACAGAAAGCTGTTTGTAAACAGCCTCAAACTTTCTCCTGACTGGACATCTGCGGCATCTACACTCCCCTCCTAGGGCCAGATTTACTAAGCTGCGGGTTTGGAAAAGTGGAGATGTTGCCCATAGCAACCAATCAGATTTTAGCTGACATTCTCTAGTATCAGAAAGTGAGAGCTAGAATCTGTTTTATCCAATTTATGTAATATGATAGAAAGTTTTTTCTTACATTGTTTCCCACTATTACTCCTGACGTCACTGGGAATTTTTCTTTGTAGATACACCACATCAGATATCCTGTAGATGGAATACATTCTACCTTACCTTAGGTTGATTGTTTAAATGTTAACACCCTTTGCAGATGAATGTTTATAAATCCATACAGATAGCACACTAAGTACACACTGTTCTATACTCACCCTATGCACACATATCAATATGTTACAACACTATAATGTCACACTCTGGGGTTTAAGCCAGAGCAATCAGGATTGATGCTGTTTGTCAGTTTACTGAACTGTGCTGCTCAAAGGTCTACTCTTATTTATTATTTTTTAATAATGTATAATTCAGTGATTAAATAAGAATTTTACATATAGCAGTATTGAAATTAAAAAGAGAATGCAAGCAAATGGAATTGGATAGCTGAACAATTATAGCTGGAAGCGAAGCATACTCTCATACACTCCTGCACTGCATAGACAGATCACTGCTGATAACGGCATATTTTATGTACTCTGCTTTGGAAAAATCATTGTTTCTACTACACAGTAGGTGTTCTGTAATATAAGATTCTATGCTGCATACACACTGTCTGATGAGCCAACACTTGCATGGAAAAAGATATAACAAATTGCACCTAATGAACAGCGTACACACAAAATTCCGTAATATCCCCACGTATAAGACGCTCCCTTGTATAAGACGCACCCCGTTTTTGGAGCCTAAATTAAAAAAACATTTTTAAAATGTATTTTAATCAATATTTAATAAAAAATGGGGTGCATCGTATAGAAGGGATCAGGAGATGTAACACTGAATTTACCTTTTCTGTCCCTCCGGCGGTGTCAGGCCTCTCCCATGCAGCTCTGACTCAGACTCTCTCCCTCGCGGTGCGTGCTGTACAATGAAGTTGAGGTGACCTTAAGTCACGCAACGTCTATGTGCAGTGTGCGACGCGAGGGAGACAGTCGGTGTAACAGCTGCGGGGGGGAGAGCCTGACACCGCCGGAGAGACCGCCGGAGGGACAGAAAAGTTAAGTTCAGCGTTACATTCCCTGTATAGGACGCACTTGATTTTTATTTGTCTATAAAGGTGCGTCTTATACATGTACGGTATGGTATATGTCATACAGAAGAAAGGAGCATTGCACATATGCTACAAAAGTAAAATATGATAATGCATTGCACTCAGGTACTTTTTTAAGATCTATTGGATTGTGTGGATTAGATGTAGAAATCTATGTTGTGTGGAACCCAACAAAAGAAACATTGAAGTTGCCTACTGCAGTCATGCTAACAAATAATGTTAAATTGTGCATTATGCACTTCTACAAGTAGGGACATAATGGCACTGTACATTGAGCATGAGGTTGATGATAAAGGACTACAGAGATGTATCTGAGGCCTAACTTAAGTTTACCAACTAAAATGCATGGAAAAAAAACTACAGTACAGTACATATTGCAACAAGGGAACCCTTATACTTTAGCAAGGAATATCCACTTGTAATCACAACCCAGGCCCTCTGTTTGTAAGGTTACTGTGGTACTTCCTCATTCAGGATGGGTTACAATTCTTTCCCATCAGAAAGCCCTGATATGAGAATGCAGAGAACATGGATCTCTGGATATGGCTACACTACATATAATAAGGAACTACAAATAAAGTGATTTGCTTCGTGCAGTATAAAAGTAATCATTGAATGGATGTTTCTAAACATGCCATCACAACAGACTGGAATTTGTAGACATAATTTGAGATGCAGCTTAAAATATATATTTTTATATGCCAAAATGCACAAGACAGGACAAAGCACAAACTGCAGAAATTAATCTGGAAACATCTAGCTTTAAATTTGCCCCCGGACTATCTCATCATCATCTTCAAACTACCATTCTAAAAATAAAGTTGTCAATACATTATACATTCAACACACATGTAACAGACTCATCGCTAATAATGAAAATCTACTGACATTCAAAGAACTGTTCAATGACACGCGCAGCTATCCTGCATATCAGGATGACATATTAAAACTAGACAATGTCGCTATTAATTAAAATGTAAAAGCATATTGCATAGCTCCAACAAAGGACCTGAGTTGGATTTAAATGCTAAATCCGTACATTAGCCACCGTTGTGAAGGCTAACGTACAGTTTTTAAAATAAAAACATACCTTAAGTATTCAGGAAAGGCTCAGCCAAGTGCTATTGTACAATTTAAATACCTATTTCCCAGCCACCATGCGTATCTTGTATGCATGGTGAGTGGGCCGAGCCTACCCCCTTACCATGCACAGGCTAAATTCTACATGTAATGCATCATAGAGCGATTGTGATCCGAGGTGAAAATATTGCATTGGTTCTGCACATTGGTACTAGAGCTTAAGCTGTCAGCACAAAGATGTGTACACAGGTAGATCAGTCACATACAGACAGTTTTTTTTTTCTCATTTAAGTGACTGGAAGATGCACAGCTTTGGTTAGTTAATGTTTACTGTGACCGGTATACTTTCATACTGTAGACAAATACCTATTTGCTCTA
This sequence comes from Limnodynastes dumerilii, assembly GCA_011038615.1. Taxonomy (NCBI): domain Eukaryota; kingdom Metazoa; phylum Chordata; class Amphibia; order Anura; family Limnodynastidae; genus Limnodynastes; species Limnodynastes dumerilii. The sequence continues at coordinate 529,760 of WWET01000236.1, read as the reverse complement.
AAGATATCACCTTAGCCAGCTACAATGTACTGCATTACTGCATGTGGAAGAAATATAATCCAAGTGAAAACAACTTCCAGAATATATTCTTCTTCATCAAATAATTTACTGAAATAATTATCATACTAATAAAATTCCTACACCTGATCAGCTGTTCAACCCCCCCTCAACACAACACCCAAATAAAGACACGGACACATTCTTGGATTTATAAAGGGGGCATAATTTATTAATTGGAATTGGATAAGGACTATTAGTTTAGAGATAGGTGGCGACAACTAGCAGGCGGGAACAGCAGCAAGAGTGACATACTAAAAACCAGGCAAGACTGAGGAACACAAAATGGAGGACATTTATACCCTTACCCAGCAACCCCACCCACCCCTATGCTATTGGCCAAAATACCCCACCAGGGCTAAAGAGCCTGTGATGTGGGGGGGGGGGGTGAACAGCCCACAGCTGAGGATTTTATATGTCCTCTAGCCTAGGACAGCTCTCGTCTTCATTAAATATTACAGTTAATTATCCTATGCCGTATATACTTCCAGGACTTTGCCTATGGTTTAAGCCTTGGTTTAACACTTTTTATTTATCAGGAATTTTATACCTTTGCAGATAATACTCAATAAAATTGTACAGTTAGGAAAAAAATATTCCTAATGCACTTAGATTATTTCCCTTCATTATATTTTCCAGTTTACATGCTCTTCTTCTTCGTCTAAATGTATGAATTTTTAGCCAACACAACAGCAAATCATTTCCAAGTAGAACCGTTGATTCACTTATTGCAAGCTCTAGTGGACTTTCCATTGTGTGCACTGGTGTGGAATATGTTGCCACTATATAAGCAAATTGCTACTGCATATTGAGTTCCAACTGTCTTTTGAGATGCAGAGGGGTCATTAGCCAGCAGTAAGATGTTTGTTTTCTCTGCCTTGGTTTACAAGCACATTTTTATATTATCACCAATTTGATACAAGGGACTTTGCAAAAATTGTGAATCATTGATTACATTTCATCACCTATGAAGAGATGTTTACTTGTTTGTAAACCTAAAAATAAATCTCTTGCCTCATAAAAAAAACCTTTTCCTCCAGTACTGACTGACATTCATGTGCCTTCCTTCATGTTTTTAGATTTATCTGTATGAATCCATCTTCTGTTACAAAAATTGCTCAGTCTGCTAATGATGCCATTTTACCATGCAATATCCCAAGAATACTTTGATATCCAGCCTGAGAGCCCTGATTTTTACCTTGCTCCCCAACTGCCTTCCTATTAAAGACTATAATAGCTAAAAGTGCCTGCAGTAGCATATGGCCTGAAGCTCCGCTGGTACTTTGCTTTGAACTGAATAGCCTGCATGTGCTTTTTTTTTTATATCACAAAGGCATTAAGTGCCTCTAGCACTGCACATGCACGAGTTTGATTCCAGGCCTTATCTGTCTGTCTGTGTGGGCACTCTGGTTTCCTCCCACACTCCAAAAACATACTAGTAGGTTAATTGCCTGACTGAAAATTAACCCTAGTCTGTGCCTGTCTGTGGGCCAGATTTACAAAGCTGCGGGTTTGGAAAAGTGGAGATGTTGCTCATAGCAACCTATCAGATTCTAGCTGATATTCTCTAGTAGTTTAATAGGAAAGTGAGAGCTAGATCTGAAGAGTGAGAGCTAAATCTGGCCCCATGTGTCAGTGTGTGTTAGGTCATTTAGATTGTTACCTCCAATTGGATAGAGCTTGATTGTAAAAAACGACATAATATGATTAATGACGCCATGTAAAATCCTATTAATATATAATAAATAATTCAGCTCACCACACTTCTTCAAGTTTTGGATCTCTGTCTGGTTCCTGAATTGTAAATCCCAAAGAGTATACTCTATTGTATTGCTCTTTATAGTGGGTAGATATTTGTACTTTATATTATTGCCCTTTATTAACAATCAACTCAGCAACTACTCTGGAGTGGTGAGAATTCTTGTGGTGAGAATTTTGTAGATTTGTAATTTATTATCACATTTCCATCCATGCATTTCATTTTTGTTCATTTATACAATATGGCTATTTCCTTCTCTAAAAACAACAAGCAATTTTGCCAGTGATGGTTCAGCTTTATCACACTTGCATCTTCATAACATGGATGACATTTTGTTGATAACGCTAAGATTGGTTCATTAACCGGGAAATCATACAGGAAATGGTAGCACTTACTTTAAACATGAAAGAATATTTTCCCGTGTTATAAATGGGAGTCATGGAAACCTAGCTATAAGAACTATGCAGCTTTAATGAACACAATGAACCTAAAGCTTTCCTGTTGCAGGTCTAATGCAAGCATGTGGACTCTTCTTACAAAGACATCTAACAATATACATCTGCTATGTAAATCATAGAGGTGAATCAATCTACATTATAACAGGAGACTTTGCCTAGAAGAGGCAAGTACAATACAATGTACATACCACACTTCAAAGGCAATGCAATAGAATGATCATTGTGTTTTTCCTTCCATTTAGTAATAGCCATATATTTATGTTCCTCATTTTATTTATAATAAAAGATTAGTTCCTTTAAGACTATGGTGAATAGTAACAAAGACAACAACAAATTTTTGTTGATTAAATGAATAACAAATAATAACAGGTCGAAACATTAGAATATCGTGCAAAAGTTCATTTATTTCAGTAATTCATCTTAAAAGGTGAATCTAATATATTATATAGATTCATTACATGCAAAGTGAGATATTTCAAGCCTTTATTTGCTTTAATTTTGAAGATTATGGCATACAGCTTAGGAGAACCCTAAAAGCAAAATTTCACAAAATTAGAATATTACATGAAATCAATAAAAGAAGATTTTAAATACAGAAATGTCAGCCCACTGAAAAGTATAATCATGCATATATATTCAGTACATGGTTTGGGCCCCTTTTGTACGAATGACTGCCTCAATGCCGCGTGGCATGGATGCTATCAGCCTGTGGCACTGCTGAGGTGTTATTGAAGACCAGGTTGCTTCAATAGCGGCCTTCAGCTCTTCTGCATTGTTCGGTCTCATGTCTCTCATCTTTCTCTTGGCAATGCCCCATAGATGCTCTATGGGGTTCAGGTCCGGCAAGTTTGCTGGCCAATCCAGCACAGTAATCCCACGGTCATTGAACCAGGTTTTGGTTCCTTTGGCAGTGTGTGCAGGTGCCAAGTCTTGCTGAAAAATGAAGTCACCATCTTCATAAAGCTTGTCTGCTGAAGGAAGCATGAAGTGCTCTAAAATGTCCTGGTAGACAGCTGTGTTGACTCTGGACTTAATAAAGCACAGTGGACCAACACCAGCAGATGACATGGCTCCCCAAATCAACACAGGCTGTGGAAACTTCACACTGGACTTCAAACATCTTGGATTGTGTGCCTCTCAATTCTTCCTCCAGACTCTGGGACCTTGGTTTCCAAATGTGATGCAAAATTTGCTCTTATCAGAAAAGAGGACTTTAGACCACTGAGCAACAGACCAGTTCTTTCATTCTTTAGCCCAGGTAAGACTCTTCTGATGTTTTTGTTGTTCATGAGCGGCTTGACAAGAGAAATACGACATTTGAAGCCCATGTCCAGGATCCGTCTGTGTGTTGTGGCTTTTAATGCTTCAGTCCACTACTTGTGCAGCTCCCCTACACTTTTGAATGGCCTTTTCCTGACAATCTTCTCCAGGCTGCGGTCATCCATGCTGTTTGTGCACCTTTTTCTTCCACACTTTGCCCTTCCACTTAACTTTCTATTACTGTGCTTTGATACAGCACTTTGAGAACATCCAACTTCTTTTGCAATTTCCTTTTGAGGCTTTCCCTCCTTGTGGAGGGTGTCAATAATGGTTTTCTGCACAACTGTCAGGTCAGCAGTCTTCCCCATGATTGTGAATTATACTGATCCAGACTGAGAGACCATTTAAAGGGTCAGAAACCCTTTGCAGGTGTTTTGGAATAATTTGCTGATTAGAGTGTGACAC
>WWET01000236.1:509721-524148 GCA_011038615.1 Limnodynastes dumerilii | reverse complement strand
TATAACACACCACGGGGGGGGGGGGGGGGATCCAGATTTGGAAGTAACAGCAAAATAAGGAGCAAATCTACACCTTGGTTAAAAAAAAATAAAAAAAAGTTGAACTGCAGGGGGAGGCACATTTAAAAAGCATAAACAGAATGAGTTAGGAGAGGGGGTGGGGAAATCATATGGTCCGGCTCTCAGACAGATAGGTCCAACCTATAGGCCACCTGTCAGGCGGTCCCTGCTATCAACTGCCACTTTAGTTACACAGAGCAGCTGATTGCAAACCCTCTTTCAGCTGCTGGGGTTTGCAATCACCTGCTCTGTGTTCTCCCTGGCAGCTGATACAGTGACTTCCTGAATGCAAAGGACACTCCTTCCTGGTGACACCAGCACCACTAGGAAGGAGAAGGAGCAGGAGCGCGCGCCGCAGAGGAAGGGAAGACAACTAAGGTAAGTGAAACAGTGAGGGAATACTGGAAGGCTGGACATCAATGGGAAATATAGGGAGGCTAGAGAGACATGACAGGGGTACTGGGGTGGGCTAGTGACATGATGGTGGATACTGGGGGCCTGGAGACATGATGGTTTATACTGGGGTGTTGGAGGCAGATGATGGGGATACTGGGGAGCTGATAAAACATGATGGGAATACTGGAGTTCTGGGGATATGATGGGAATGCTGGGGATCTGAAGGCACATGATGGGGATGCTGGGGAGATATAATGGGGAATACTGGGGGGCTGGAGAGACATAATGGGGGATACTAGGGAGTTAAAGACATGATGGGGGATACTGGGGGGTTGGTGACATGATGGGGGACTGGGGGGCTGCAGGGACATGATGGGGACACTTGGGGGCTGGAGACACATGATAGAGAATACTAGGGCTAATTTTAAGTTGATAATTTTGTATGGCCCTTATATGATTTTATAAATATCCAAATGGCCCTTGGCAGAATAAAGGTTCCCCACCTCTGATTTGGGAGGTGATGTTTTGTAGCTCAAGTCTAAATTAGTGTTTAAAAATAAAGCTGTTTGTGTACATAAAAAATCAGCCATTATTTGATACAAACATAAAAAATTTATTTACAACATTGTTTGTTCAGCTGCAAATTTTCACCTTTTGGTGCAATTACTCCTAAATCTGGATCAGTCCTAGTGTGTGTTTCTGTTTGCCTTATCTCCTGCTTACATTATGACCGAATCTGAATCCAGACCACCGCATGTACAGAAAGCCACACAGAAGAGGGGAGTGAACTCCACTGTCACTTCCCTCTGTCGTGCGAACTTGAGGGCAGATATACTGCCATAAGGCAGCCTTAACAGTGACATGTGAATCAGCTGTCCGTACAAATGCTGATCTGCGTGTATGTGTAAAACCCTGCTTATAATTTATCATTTAAATCTTCCCTCTGACCACCCTGCGTACTTTTTGTGGGTGGATAAGAAGAACTGCTCCGTTGCATGAATCTCCTATTGTACGGAATTGAGTTTGTACAATAGGAGACACGTGTGTAAAATGTGCGTAACATCTGGAGGGTGCGCCCTTCTCTCCAAACACCCCACTTACACCCTTTGCGTACATAAGCAGGGTGTTGTACGGAAAGCTGTATCCCGTCCTCATCAGTCACTAACACAGCAAGTATATATAGGAATCAGGCACCAGAAACTTCAAATAAAAAGACTTATTGGTTTTTGGAACTTTGTGGAGACACATATTTGAACACTTTTTTTAGTGTTTAAATAAAAATTAGCTTTGTGTTATGTTCTACATGTGCTGATCTGTAACGTTTCATTTCCTTGTGCAATATATTAAAAGTAAAATATTAAGACTGAAACTGGAATGTTATTTTATATTATGACTCATCCACATAACAGGAACAATGATTCATTGCAGGAACATATGAACTTTATGAAATGAGAGGGTTAGTAAGATAAAATGTCATAAAATTATGTGTTTGTTATACTTTCATTGCTTTTAGTAAGTGTTGGAACAATCGTGAAGTCTACATGAGGATTTGCTGATGGACGGCATTCATTAACAAGGATGTGTCCACTTTTACCTATCCATCTTGCCAGATAAGGTAATTGGATGTTACAAAAGTTTTGCTTCATGGGATCTGCAGTATACAAAGCAATGTCACCATCTGTCATCTCTGCAGTCTGTTTGAGTCTTGGCGGCACACAGCTAACAGGTGTGTTGGGCTTCCCTATGCACCATCTAGATTCTAGTGGCATGAAGAGCAATGCATTGCTAATACCAGAGCACTGAAGTCATAAATTCATGTTGTTCTCTAGAAACCAGTGCTGGAAGTGGGCTGGTATGGCATATGATCTGAAGATTCTATGAGCGGCTGTATTTTTACTCAGTGCAGGCTCACAAAAGTGATCATATGCCATACCGCCGTATGGCATACCCACTCACTCCTCCTGTGCTGCGCTGCCCCCGGGAGACACTGACAGAACGGGCTGTGCTGTGCTAAGCCACAGCTCTGATCAGAGAAGAGGACACAAGCATGACCTAAAGTTATGCGAGTGTCATTGGCCTGCAGAGCGCGCGCTGCGAAGGAGAGAGCCGGAAGACGCAGGAAAGGTAAGTTTATTAGTGTTGATGTAGAAAGTACTGTAGTTTGGGCATGGGGTATTAGAATGGGGGAGTGGGAGGCTGGACATAAAAAGGGCAATAGGGCTGAATGGACACATATAAATATAGCAATAATGCTGTCTGGAGACAGAAGGAAGGGCAATAAGGCTAACTGGATACAGGAGGGGAAATAAGGCTGGGCAAACTGAAGGAGAGGACAATAGGGCTAGCTGCATACAAAGTTGGGGCAATAAAGCTGGCTGGACACAAAAGGGGCAATAAGGCTGGCTGGACACTCATAAAGAGGGGGCTATAAGACTGGCTGGCCACAAACAAGGAAGGGACAATAAGGCTGGTTTGACACACAAAAGAAAGGTGCAATAAGGCTGGCTGGGCACACAAAAAGAGGGGCAATAAGGTTGGTTGGACTCATCCTTCCCTAGAAACGGCCCTGTGGGGGAGCTATCATTGTTTTTTCCTAGCGGTAACCGTATAATTTAATTAAACATGAAGCGTTCAGTGTAGAAATCATGACCCACATGACATATACACAATGGGTCAGATCCAGAACTACGCCTCGGAGCGAATTTACGCGTGGCAGAGACGTAAAATTGCTGTTTTGTACGCACTGTGCATGTGCACCATAGAAAATACGCACATTAACGTAGCGTAATTGTGAACGTATGGGCCATTCACGTATGTGTCACATAAATACTTACGTGTGGGCGTGCCAATTTTATGTTTCAACAAAATACGTGTGAAATACGTGAAGTAGGCGGGGGGTTGTATTTAAAGTGTACAGTATGGGCGTGCTTAGCTGCGTAAATTTGTCTAGGCCATACGTACGTGTGCGTATGACTGCGGTTACGTTTGAAAAAGTTAAGGTAGGGTTTGGAAAGTGTATCTTAACAAAATACGTCCGTGCAAGGGGTGTGCCGAGGGGAGTGTAACGAATTTACGCGCACGAAAATATGCTCCGCGAATAAACGTACGGCAAGCGTAGTTCTGGATCTACCCCAATGTGATTTCTTATTGTTGACCTGTTAATTTGCCAAACTCAAGACACATCTGGTGCTGAAATTTCCATACCCCCACTTCTAAATTTCCACTTTGAGCACTGCTAACAACCATATTAGTACTATCTGTATATAGTCTTGTGTGCATGGGTTTCCCTTCCTCTCAACCATCAGCTGACTCCTCAAAATTCTGTTGCTAGTCAACAGGGGGGGCCGTATGCAGAGCTCCGGCCGCATTGCAAATGTTTTCCGATATGCTCTACTGTGCATGCGCAGTAATTCTGTAACATAATCTACATTACTTGTTGCAATGTAGATTGTGTATACGCGGTCTTTAAGACGTCATACGGCCCAGGGTGACAGTAGCCTGTGTTGAATAATATAAAAATTTGATGAGAAGAAGATGAAACCTGGTGTTACTTAGATACCAGGAGTTAAAGGAGAAATCAAAGCACAATTCTTAAACAACTATAGCATTTATTTATGAAAAATACATTAATGAATCTTAGCTGATATTTATTGCTTGATAATGTTCAACTGAATATGTCGAGTAAACATTTCTGCAGTCAGTCCCGTAGGGCGAGACTGAGGAACTGACATTGTTCTAATACCTATATACCTCAACAGCAACAGAGCTGGAACTCCCTACCTTATTAGGTTATAAACATGTTTATTCAAGTTAGTTGATATATTTTTTATCTTTACTATTATTATTGTTTGTATTATTTATTTATAAGGTGCCACAAGGTGTCTGTAGCGCTGTACAAAATACAACAACAAAATACAACAACAAAATACAGTATAAACATAAAGGGTAGAGATGGACAGCATAGTACATAATAAAATACAATATAAATATAAAAATATTACAAAAATACAATAAAGTGAAAACAGACAGCAAGGCAAAATGGGAGTTGTCAAGATTGACAGATCAGGGAGGAGGGGATAGAGAGCAGTGAGAGGTTTAGAGGGAGCCACCAGGTGGAGACAGGGTAAAATGGTAGCAGAGGGGGACAAGAGGGTACAAAATTAAGGGGTAATGGTGGAGGAGGGAACACACTATGAGGGAGGGCCTTGCTCACGTGAGCTAACACACTATGTGAAAGAGATGAACTTGCAAAAGATGTAAGGAGGAGGAAGAAAGTGGACTGCTGGTGTGAGCGGAGGAGAGGGAGAAGGAAGGAGAAGAAGGCACAGATGTAGGATGAAGCACTTGAAGAACTGCAATGTGGGGGAGAGTCTGACTGAAGAAGGGAGGTCATTCCAGTGCAGAGGTGCAGCATGGTAGAAGTCCTGGACTCGGGCGTGTGATGTTGTGACCAGTAGGGAGATCAGACAGCGCTGGTTAGCAGAACGGAGAGGGCAGGAAGGGGTGTGCATGGAGATGAGGGGAAAGGCAGGGAGCAGAGGATGAAGAGATGGCATTAAAAATGAGGGTAAGGAGTTTAAAGAGAGGTCTGAAGCAGACATGAAGCCGGTACTGGAATTGACATAAAGGAGAGGCCCAGGTAGAGTGTGAGAGGAAGATGAGCCTGGTAGAATGGCGTGAGAGGAAGATGAGCAGCAGCATTGAGTATAGATTTAAGAGGGGCAAGATGGGTGAGCAAAGAGGAGGAGGTTACAGTAGTCAGGACATATTACTAGAGAGTGAATGAGGTTTTGATGGCTTCATTGGTGAGGAAAGGATGGATGCGTGTAATGTTGCGTATGTGGAAATGGAAAAAATGAGAGAGGGCACGGATGTGTGATATAAAGGACAGTAAGGAGTCAAGGATGACATCTAGGCAGCGAACTTGAGGGGAGGAGGAGAAAGAGGTATCACCAATGGTTATGGTGATGGAGGGGGGGGGGAATCCTAGGGGAAGGAAAACCAATGATTTCCGTTTTGTCCATATTCAGCTTGAGGAAGCGTTTGGCCATCCATGTGGATAGGGACTCAAGGCATCCAGAAATCTTAGACAGAAGAGAGAAGTTCAGGTCAGGGGAGGAGAGGTAAATTTGAGTGTCATTGGTGTAGAGGTGGTAGTTGAAACCAAAGATGTTGATGAGGTTACCCAGCAAGGAGGTGTAGAGGGAAAAGAGGAGTGGGCCAAGGACAAAGTCCTGGGGGACACCAACAGGGAGTGGAAAGGGGGGGAAGAGCTAGGGGTGAAAACAGAGAAGGTGCGGCTAGAGACATAGGAGGAGAGCCAGGAGACAGCAGTGTCAGTGAGACCAAAAGAGCAGAGGGTTTGAGCAGAAGAGGATGGTCAATGATGTCAAAAGCAGCCGACAGATCAAAAAGGACGAGGATGGAGTAGTGGCCCATGGATTTGGCAGATAACAGATCATTGGTCATTTTGGTAAGGGCAATCTCAGTGGAATGGAGGGGCCAAAAACCAGATTGGAGAGGGTCCAGGAGAAAGTTGTCAGAGAGGTAGTTGATGAGATGTTGGTTTCTAATTTCTGCATTACACATACAGTACCAGTCAAAAGTTTGGACACACCTTATCATTCAATGGTTTTTGTTTAAATTTAATTATTCTCTACATTGTAGATTAATACTGAAGACATCAAAACTATGAAAGAACACATATGGAATTATGTTGTCAACAAAAAAGTGTTAAACACATCAAAATATGTTTTATATTTTAGATTCCTCAAAGTAGCCCCCTTTTGCTTTGATGACTCAGCTTGCATTCTCTCAATCAGCTTCATGAGGTAGTCTCCTAGAATGGTTTTCCAACAGTCTTGAAGGAGTTCTCAGAGGTGCTGAGAACTTGTTGACTGATTTTCATTCACTCTGAGGTCTAACTCATCCAAACCATCTCAATTGGGTTTAGGTCGGGTGATTGTGGAGGCCAGGTCATCTGACGCAGCACTCCATCACTTTCCTTCTTTGTCAAGTAGCCCTTACATAGCCTGGAGGTGTGTTTGGGGTCATTGTCTTGTTGAAAAACAAATGATGATCCCAGTAAGCGCAAACCAGATGGAATGGCATGGCGCTGCAGAATGCTGTGGTAGCCATACTGGTTAAGTGTTCCTTGAATTTTGAATAAATCACTAACAGTGTCACCAGCAAATCACCCCCACACCATCACACCTCCTCCTCCATGCTTCACAGTGGGAACCACGCATGCAGAAACCATCTGCTCACCTTCTCTGCGTCTCACAAAGACACAGCGTTTAGAACCAAAAATCTCAAATTTGGACTCATCAGACCAAAGTATAGATTTCCACTGGTCTAATATCCATTCCTTGTGTTTCTTGGCCCAAACAATTCTCATCTTCTTGTTGTTCATCCTCAGTAGTGGCTTCTTCGCAGTAATTCGACCATGAAGGCCTGATTCACGCAGTCTCCTCTGAACAGTTGATATTGAGATTTTTCTGCTACTTGAACTCTATTAAGACTTTATGTGGGCTCTAATCTGAGGTGCTGTTAAGTACCGGTTTCTGAGGCTGCTAACTCTAATAAACGTATCCTCTGCAGCAGAGGTAACTCTTGGTTTTCCTTTCCTGGGGCGGGCCTTATGAGAGCCAGTTTCATCATAGCGTTTGATGGTTTTTGCAACTGTACTTGAGGATACATTCAAGTTCTTGAAATTTTCCTTATGGACTGACCTTCATGTCTTAAAGTAATGATGGACAGTCGTTTCTCTTTACTGAGTTGAGTGGTTTGTGCCATTTTATGGATTACAACAGTAGTCAAATAGGGGTGTCCACTGTGTACTAATCCTACCTCTGCACAACACAACTGATGGTCTCAAACACATTAAGAAGGCAAGTCATTCCACAGATTGACTCTTGAAAAGGCACATCTGTTACTTTAAAACCATTCCAGGAGACTACCTCATGAAGTTGACTGAGAGAATGCCAAGAGTGTGCAAAGCTGTCATCAAAGCAAAAGGGGGCTACTTTGAGGAATCTAAAATATAAAACATATTTTGATTTGTTTAACACTTTTTTGTTGACAACATAATTCCATATGTGTTCTTTCATAGTTTTCATGTCTTCAGTATTAATCTACAATGTAGAAAATAAGTTAAATAAACAAAAACCATTGAATGAGAAGGTGTGTCCAAATTTTTGACTGGTGCGATATGTGCGGTATAGTCTACATACCCTCTGCTCCTACCAAGCCAATCCTTATCGGTATGTCTAGGACTTCTGTCCCAGGAATGTGTTGTTCTGCATAATTCCTGTAACATCTGGTTCTACACAATATCAATAACACATGAATAAAAGCACATACAAAATTGAGGACAGCTGCCATCTTAGGCTGTCTTCTCACACCTAGATATTTTGGCTATACTCTAAGGCAAACACACTTGAACAAGTAGCTCCTACTAACAACAACAGCAATATATTAACGTTCATGGAATGACACTTCAATCACCCATACATATTTCAGTTAGCACAGTACAGGAAAGCAGATGATTTATTGAATTACTAAATAGTGACACCTTAGAATTTGTCTGTAACTATCATAACTCTGGTTTAAAAATAAAACTGATACGCTGGTATTTTGCAATGAAAAAAGGCTTCCACTTCAGAAGATCTAAAGAACCATGCAGCACCTACTAGTCATACTGTGTCAGGAATTACAGTGAAATTGTCAAATCTCAAAAAATCTAAGGTCATTAACTTCTGTCATCAGCCAGAATTCATAATGTACCTGGCATCATAAATTGCTCAGCGTTTTGAAACCATCATGCTCTTCCACATCACAAATATGATTTTTTTTGCACAGTAGAGCAGCTAATGTATTTAATTTTTACAATCACCCATTTTCTTATAGTTTTTTTTAAACATTACATGTACAATAAAACTAAAAGCACAATTCAATTGCTTAATATCTAATGTAATATTATACCCTAATTATGTCTTCATGAAAACCACTATGATATATATCTACTCTGAAACTCTACTTTTCCCAATAGTCTATAAAGAATTCCATTTGTGAATATTATATTAATCTATACAATATTTTGACTGTTATTTAGAAAATAAAACTAGAATACACCATAATGTATCCTTGTAATATTCCTCTCATGGCTGTATTTGTGAAATATTCTATTAACAGCAGGTGGCAACCTTTGAAAACAAGCAGTCTGTCTCTCATTTTTTCCTCTTGTTTTTCACATGCAGATGTTTGAAATACATTTTGAAAAAGAAATCACTACATGTTTGCTCTTTAGATTAGATACATATGTTTCATTATAATTATCAAAGCAGGAAACCTCAAATAAATCAAATGGTGCCAGTAACACACAATTAACACACACTTTACTGTTACAAATTGCAGGTGTTTAAACAATGTAAGTCTAATGTTTCCACTTTTACCACATTCCATATGCAGCAATTAGTGTGACTAGTTACTTTAAATGCTATCTATCTATCTATCTATCTATCTATCTATCTATCTATCTATCTATCTATCTATCTAGTAAAGCTTCTTTGATGGAAACTGGTAAAAAAAAAAAATTAGTTTGTTGAGTTGAAAATTTGTAAAAGAATTGATTTGTAAAAAAAACAACAACAACAAACGCTAATAATTTCAGGACACAGACCACACCAAAAGCAGCATTCCATGCTGTATACACTGTGTGTGTGTGTTTGAGGAAGTAAAACACAATAGCATTTCTTTTTTCATTTCTTTGAAGAGCAGGTATATGTATATAGAAGTGTTGGTGGCAATGCTCTTTGGTTGCCTAGCAACAACAACTAAAGACTAAAAAATGACTGTGCATATAAGGGAAAACTGTAATGTAATATTATTTAGATAAAAAAATATCCCAGAGGAACCAGCTCTTTATTAATTATCATTTGCTGATATACATAGCTAGCAACTGAAGAACGAAGTAAAGGCTTATAGAAGTAAAAAGCCGAAGGGTAATAAAATGGATCGTCTCCAAGAATAGCAAAGCATGAGAAGTATGGTTCCTGCATTTTCATCTCGGATTATATATGTATTATTATATATGTATATAATATTTAAATGAGTACATAATTCACAAACACAGACACACTAAATTCTCTCTCTCTCTCTCTCTCTCTGTCTCTCTCTCTCTCACACATTTATCTCACAAAATAAATGAATGGTAATATCTGTAAGCGTCTATTATTGAAATGTGTTATGTCAAGTCATTGATTACATCTGAAATTAGCCTTGTTTCCACATATTCCAAAACAACCACTCCAGCTGTGACAATAATAGTAGGGACAATGGAGAAAATAATTAATTTGAAGCAGTAACCACTATGCTGTGCATGGAAACATGCTTTACAGTCCTGCACTGTGCCAAGCAAAGGGACCTGACTATAATTTCTATAAATCTTCATTACAAAAAATAAAAATGGATTTTTGGGCAGATAAGAGTCACTTGGTCAAAATAATTTGACCATTGTTAGCCCTAAGAATATTAAAACTTGTCTTGTTTTCCTGATTTAACATTAAATCCACAGCCTTTACCACTTACTGTATGGAGATATTTCACTTCTTTTTTTGTTTGTTTTTTAAGTATTTTAAATCACCTCCATACTCTGCTTAGATCTTTTAGTCCTTCTGCTGTTTTGATTACCCTTCTTCACAATCTCTTTTAGTTTCAATATAAACCAACTTTCTCAATCTATCCTACAAATACTGTCTCCAAACCCAGCAGCTCCCCATGTCGCTCCAGATACCCCTTGTGCACAATGTTGCCTTCAGTGTCAGCCATGGCACACTAATGACACACTAGACCTTAAAACACTCTCCCACAAAGCAGAACGTCGTTGGCACATATGTCGTTCTCCCCATGACTACTCAGGCTTCTAACCCCAAATACCTATTTCATACATTTAACTCCCTACTGAGCCCTCCTGTGCAAATCCACAAACTACCATCAGTGCCCAAGATCTTGCATTGTACTTTAAGGACAAGACTGACATAATGAGACAGGAATTGTAATCCTCCACCTGTTCATCAGCTAACATACTGCTCAGCCCTTTTCCTCCACATTCTGGCACTATGCTCATTCTGAGCCACAAATCAAGAGGAAGTATCTGCACTTTTCTGCTCATTCTACTCTGCTACCTGTCCTTTTCATCTGTCCCTCACAAGTCAATCAATGTCTATCATCTGTGATTATTCCGACCTTAACTGCAATCTGTAATCTCTCTCTCTCTCTCTCTCTCTCTCTCTCTCTCTCTCTCTCTCTCTTTCTCTCTCTCTACTGATATCTTCCTTTCTTTATTCAAACTTAGGCTATATATCAGTGGTAGAAGAAGAAATTTAGAAGGGGTTATATGGACATTTAGAATTGGCGGTATGAAAATAAGTGAACTGAGATTTATAATTTCACTTTTTTACTTCGAGTCCTGCTACACACTTCAATTACAAAAAACAAACTCTGACCCCTCATACTCTGCCTACCTCAAATTATTGTCCCATATCCCAGCTTCCATGCCCCTTAAAGCTGCTGAAAAGACTTGCCTACACTCGCCTCACTCACTTCCTTTCCTTACACAGTCTTCTGGATTCTCTGCATCAGGCTTTCATGCCCAATACTTCACCAAAACAGCACTGATCAGGATGGTCAATAACTTAATCACTGCTAAATATTAAGGATACTACTCTCTTCTAGTTCTCCTGGATCTTTCTGCTGCTTTTGACACGGTTGACCACTCTCTTCTCATACACATGTTACAATCACTAGGCATTCAGGACTCAGCTCCTTCCTGGTTCACATCCTACTTATCTAAATGTTCTTTCAGTGTTCCCTTTTCTGGATCCACATCCCCCCTCTTACCCTACCTGATGGAGTGCCTTGGGGCTCATTGTTAGGTCCATTGTATTTCTCTATCTACACCACTTTCCTTGGACAGCTAATAAAGTAATTTGTATTTCAGTATCATGTATGCAGATGATACACAAATCTACTGTACCTACTATGGCCAACTCTGTTGGCCCTTGTAACTGAATGTCTATCTGCCTTTTCATGTTGGATGTCCTCCCACTATCTCACATTTAATATATCAAATGCAGAACTAATAATATTTTCATCTGTCAATGAAAGCATGTTGACAACAATGAAATAATCCCTTACTCATATATCTCAATGCTTAGGTGACTTTAAACTATTCTTTGTTCCCCACATTCAATCTATTTCTAAATCCTGTTACAAAAGCTAATAAATATCTCCAAAATATGAAAATATCTCACACAAGACACTGCAAAAGCTTTCATTCATGCATAAATCATCTCCTTCATTGATTTTTGCAATACTCCCCTTTTATAAAATTATGCCATTATAAAATTACCCCCCTAGAGCCTAAACTGCAGCAGCAGCTAAACTGATTGTTATTCTAAAACTGGTCCACTCTGTCAATCTCTACATTGGTTGCTTATATTTTATAGAATCAAATACAAAAACCTTGTGCTAACCTACAAAGCCATCAACAAGACAACACCCACTTATATATTCTCACTCATCTCTAGCTATATCTTAGTTTATACTTTTGAATCTTCACAGGAAATACAGCTCTTTACTACATAAATACAGTGCTTCTTGGTTACAAGGCTTCTCCAGGGTTGCAACCACTCTCTAAAATAACCTTCTTTGCTCATTGAGACTATTCTCTACTCTCTAAGTATTCCCTTAAAACTCAACAATTCAGACAAGCTTATTAAATTCATCAACCTACTTCTTAACATTCGTCTACCCTATTGACAACTACTTTGCAATTTGGTTTTACTTTCTGTTACATGATTACACTCAGTCCTGCCACTAACAGTTTTGTGTGACTGGATCATACAGCGCACAAAGCTATTTTACCATAGAAGCTCATTGGTCCATTGTGTGATATATAGCACTTGCCCTTATGCTTGCAGGAAGGGCCCTCTTACCTATCTAGTCTGTCTATTTATCACCCAGTCTTGTGTAATGATTGTTATAAAACATTACATAATCTGATGCTGTTATATTAAAAAAAAAACCCTGTTAATAAATAAATAAATAATAATAAATCTAGAGTTTACATCCTTTTAAAACTCTTTATCAGGATATTCTAATTTTGATTTACCACCTCTCTGCTAGTTATCAGTCGATATAACCTACAACCTGACTGGCCACCATTAGTGCCCTGTTACCTGGTTTGTCTAACTAGAAAATCCTCAGAAGTAGGCACCTTTATAGTTTTCCCCTCAATGTGTTGATATTTTAATGTCAAGAATCCTTTTTTTCAGTCTACAACTGCAAATAAGTTTTAGCAAATTAATGGAATGTTATTGTCCTTTTGTGTGTTTTTTTTATTAGTCTCACTGTTGTGCATATCTACTGTAATAGTAACTGAAAAAGATATGTGTATTATCATGTACATTTTATTCACCACTCATATTAATAATATACAGTAAAATATAGTTATTGTGAATCAGAAGTTCCAAATAAATAATGATGCAAGTCCCTCTACACAGGCCACAGAAGTGAGAGATGTCTTCTGAAATCAGTAGTAACAGGCAGAACTAAAACTATTCATTATAATATAAAATATTTCTTGGTGAACAATGAATAGAAATGAAGAGATAGCCAAAACTATATTATAAATGTATAGCTTCTTACCAGGACATCTCTGCTCATTGCATCTTCTAATATCTTCACCAGACCCTTCACACTGCTGACCAGTAATAGCAGCTCCCTGGCAACTCCGTGTTCTTTTCTCCCAGCCACCATCACATGACCTGGAGCAACCAGTCCAGGGGCCCCATTGGTTCCACTGACCATTAGCTGTGTGAAAACAGTAAGAAACCTTGGTATGATTTCTGAGATTTCAGACGGTGTATTTTTTTTGTGTAAATCACAATAGTTATGTAAACATGTACTAGGTGTAAAATGACTAGTTTTATGTATTTGGAATAAAACTGGGCTTATTTTACAGATGTATTCATTGAAATGATACCTTATTCATATTCGGCGTTAGCTATCTCTTAAGGCTATGCTGTGAAATTATACCTAATGTATTTTCTGATCATTCTCTTAAATTCAGTGTACCCCTAAGCTTTGTTGCTCTAAGTCCCTTATCCCGCTCCTGCTATGTAAACAGTTGGAGGCAGTGCTCCAAATGAGGAGGTGCACAGTGGTAATCGATCATCACTTCTCTCATTGATTTCAATAAAAAATATATATATATAAATTTCCATCCACTTCTATTATTTTTCCATACTGCAACATCTAAATGTCCACGTCAGCCATTTTGAGGAACTAAAATGGGCAGATACATACCAGGAAAGGCTATGAGGCAGGATGGTACTTGCGCTGTTCCAAAATCACTTTTGGCTAATCTGAGCAAGGTGCAAGGTGAGTATACAGTACCACCTACATATTCTAGCTAATAAAAGAAAGGAATCCTATTATGTAAGCAAAAGAATGACAAAATCTTGTTCACTGTTCTATAAAATAAGTAAAAGAATGGTTGCTGGAAGTGGCACCTTTCAGTGCCTTTCGCCATCCATTTTGGTTTCCAGAGTTGGAATACTATATAAGCTATACATACCAAGTGTAGAATATATCTGCTTAGCAGGTCAGTGTTTGATACAGGTGGGTTCCCGCATTGAAAATCTAATTTTGAAAATTCAGATTCCTCCCAGCCAGTTGCAAACTGGCTGGGATTTCAATTGCATATGCCTCAAGGAGGCATTGCAATTGATCCACAGATCATCGAGCTTTCAGTGCTCCGAAAACTTTGTAAAAATAGTCCCCCCTCCTTTCCCTAATTTTTACCCTAACCCTCCCCTCTCACTACCCTAACCCTAACCCTCCTTTCCTGGCAGCCTGACCTAACCCTCCCTTACTTGCAGCCTGACCCTAACCCACCACGCCGCCTGA
>WWET01000236.1:449821-465981 GCA_011038615.1 Limnodynastes dumerilii | reverse complement strand
TTCATACCTGTGTGTACAGTACATGCATCATCCAATGCACTCAACTAATCGTAACATTTTATGTGTCAAGGGATTGGATTTGTTGTTTAGTTATAGTGTTTGCATCTATATGCTTGGCTATGTATCACTTTACATTTTTTACCAAAATTGTCTGGTTTTTATTTTTTAAACAATCTAATTACCAGAAATTATTCAATACTAATATAACAAGTCCATGTTCCAGGATAAGTGCAGTATTATATATTACCCCTATATCTATTAAAATCATATTATAGTCGAAAGATTATATTAGGAATGCATGGATATCAGGGGAATATGAACCAGTGCTTGCAGATCTATTTGACTCTTTTGCTCAGGGATACAATTGCATCACAATCTGCAGTCTGATTCTAGGCCCATAGGGCCATATTCAGAGATCCGTTTTCGAGGAGAGTTGCGTGCGTATTTTTAGGATTGGATCAATTGGATCAATTGCGCATGCATAGTAACTTTATTTCCGTACGTTACATAGACTATACGCACATAAGTGCCTGACGTACATGTGAATCGCACTTGGGAAAATTTTAGGCGTGGTTATAAAGAATCACACGGACGGAGCACATATACGCACATAAGTACACACGTAAAGAACAGAGTGGTCTAGGGACTCTCCAGGAGAGGGGAGTGTCGGGGTTGTTGGTGGGTGTTTCCTTGCTCCGGCCGTGTGTATAATTGCCTACATAAAAAAAAACGATTCCCTGAATACGGCCCATAATGTTTTCTTTTTGTTTGAAATTGGATGACATATAAAACTTTCTTCAAGGTCATATGTTTGACTCATTCTCTATCTTATATGGATCACAAAGAACTAATGGAGTACCAATCTCTTTTGTTCTGTTTTGCCCTGTCGCTATTTTCACTCTGGCTGTGAAAAATAAGGGACAATCATCTACGTTTTATGGATTTACTGAGAGATGTTAATTTCTTTTAGTTCTGGTACGTTGTGTAAGCCAAAATTGACTGAATTAGGTGAAATTAATTTTTATTGATTAATTAATCAGTGCTGTGGCCTTAAAACCTGAAGAGTTTACTTATAAACCATTACATCGACAGTATAAATATGCACATTTTATTATGATTTAAATCTTATTGAATTCCAAGTCATATTTTTATATAAAGTATATGTTTGTGTATTAGTGTGTGTGTTTCTTCCATCTACATATTCATTTCAGTAAGACCTTTTTAAGAGTATAATGCAACCACTGTAGGTAGGTAGATAGATAGATAGATAGATAGATAGATAGATAGATAGATAGATAGATAGAGAGATATGAGATAGATAGATAGATAGATAGATAGATAGATAGATAGATAGATAGATAATGGCTGATTACTGCAAAAAATAATTAAAGGATAATCGTTATGAACATATTTCTTTTAAAAAAAATACTTAATAAAAGGCAAAAGAGTCAACATCTTGACCTGCTTCCCACATAATCAATTTGCTCAGCCAACAGTAGAAAGAACATGACTGTACATTGTGGTTGGCTGATAAAATTACAGCTGCCGCAACATAAAACAGCTCAAGGGCCTTTAATGACTGACACAAGTTAATATTGCTAAAAATGTCTTTAAGCTTTAGCATATTAATCGCAGTTCTACTAAATATCATTAATGTGGCACTTCTTACCACTATGTCTTTCATTAAAACCGTTGTGAAAGATCAGTACATTGATGATTTATGTAGTCTTAGCAGGTATTGCAGCTGCACTAGAACTTAGGAAACTGATCTGGCCTTCATGCTGACAGAAGCTCTTCCGTAGTAACTGGCCCTGATCTTACAATTCTGAACAGCCTAGAGGCAAACTGCCACCCATACTTCAACAAAGCAGCTGCAATACATTCAGAAGGAATAAACTTATACTATGGAAAATATATTTAACACAGTTATCAAGTAATCAACAAAAAATGGATTAAAACATCAGTGAAACCAACTTGATACTAAATATTTTCCAAATTATGAATGCACTTGGTGTGTTATTAAGTTTTAAGTGAACATATTGCAGTCAATTCCTTCTTTAATGTGGTCAGAAGATTACAATTGTAAGGATTGGAAACATTATTTAACATTATATGGCAAATGTCCTAAAATTGCAACAAGGAAATGCTTGCCACAACTGTGAAGTAAACAAAAATCGTGACATGATTACATATATTTTACTGATTGGTCAAAAAATGGAATGACACTCAATCTAAAGCTTTATTGATAAAGTGTCAACACCAGTACTGAAGGTGGATATGGATATGTAAATTAAAAGTAAAATTAAACCTAAGCAAATCAGATTAATGTTCGACTACTGCAAAAGGTTTGGTCATTGGATTAGGTAAGGATAGCACCCAGAAGTTCTACTTCTACATCAGATAGCACCTACTGCGGTCCACTTATATTTATAGAAAATATAGGAAGACATTATAAACTTGGAACAGGTTTTTACATCCTTTTCTGTATATTGTTCCTATGCAATATTTTTACAGAACAACAATGTAAAAAAAATAAAAAAGGAATGAATTAGTATAAACTGAATAAAACAGATCAATTTGTCCTTCAAAACTGCAAGCCACTTACATTATTTGACTTGTTCAAGTCATTATCTCTTTAGTTACGATAAACAGAAAACTAATCTTTCTTACAAAATCTTTACTTCGAAAAATTGTTTTGAAAATGGGAACATAAAATATGTAAAATAACATATTACACAGTTTATATATAGCAATAGTGCATCATTTTTTAAATGTAACCTATATACAGTTGGAATCATTTTCTACGAGTTTAATAGATAGGTATTAGCATAGGGGAAAAGGCACATGCATTAAATGTATATGTTGACTTTCAAGTTCTATTTTTAGCCTTAATATGACTTTTAATGTATTACATTTTACTTGTAAATAAATGAATATTATTCATATATGGTATTAGACGTGTTGGGTTTTCTCTTACCATATAAGTGATTCAGTCAAGCTTCATTTATTAATACTTGTTTGAACTACAGAGCTATATGTAGTATGGTTTGCTTCACTTCTCCTTGATACTGACATGTGTAGCACCAGAATCTAACAGTCTTTACCTGCCTGGAAACTGCTGGCAATGTATTATTGAGCAGTGCTCAGCACTCATGGACTGTAAAGTGCTGTCTTAAGCTGCCAGCCTCGGACAGCTGACTGCACATGCCAGTGAGACACTGCGCTCATGCCAGATAGAGGTGAGTGTGGGGGAGAGAGGGCGGGGTGGAAAAATTAAAATGCTTAATCCAATAATTCTATTACATTTATCAGAACCTTCCGTGCACTGCTTGCATATATTCCTTTTGTCCCTTATTATGTATACAGCAAATGGAATAATTGTTTTCTCAGTTCATTGGAATAGTTGCTATCATCTGAAATGTATCTTTCCTAAATTACTAGATTACTCCATATTACATAGCTACCATTATGTATTAGTTCACACACCGTACTTTCCAAACCACCTACAAGGTCATGAAAGAGAATTAAATGATAGTCATCAATATGAATCGGATCAAATTACAACTACTTATTGGGGCTGCTCCAAAGTCCATTCTTTGTGGTGTAAATCATGCGCACAACAAGAAATCCCGAAAGAACACCAGTGACTAGGAAGCTGATAAAAAGGGCTATGTAGTTAATGTATAAGGTAGCCATTCCCATAAACAGTAGCCATCTTTGTGGATCATTTACATTAGCTTAGATGTATATGCTGGTATAGATTATTCTTGCATTTGCTGATAGAAAGGGCTGCAAACAAACCCAGTGGGTTTAGGTCACATACCTACTTGGATTAGTCCTTTTGTGTTACTGAACCCATTTCCTAGCCATGTTATTTTTTTCTCAGTTATTATACTCTCATGGATAAAACTGATATATGCAAGAAAAACCAACTCTTTCACAAAATCTAAATATATCACATAAATTGAACTGTCAAGATTCACCCTACAAAAATGCCTCATAAAAAATAATGATACCTATTTGGCATTGGATCACCTTCATGAAATCTTACTGCAACTTTGTTATATATAATTATATATATATATAATTATATATAATTTTCTCTTTGTGAATATCAACAATGAACTATCTTCAAATATTTTACCTATGACTAAAGAGAGAATTAAAAATTTCATAGATACAGTGTGGCACCTATGGCATAGTTAATGCTGATTTCTGTTATTTAATGGTAAATTAAGTCAAACAAGTGGCTTAGAGTAAATCCCAATGGAGTATACATTGACGTCATTTTCACAGATGGAAAATCTAATCTTCAAGATGGAAGGAGGGGGATTTTCAAGAACATTTTACGTACATAAAATAAACACAAAATTCCCACTTCCATTCCCACAATGACTGTTTTAATGAAAACTGTGTACTGATAGTGTCTAAATTCTATGACGTGATAAAAAAAAATGTTGCAAATGGAAATGAAATGTTCTATTATCATACTTTTGCCCTCATTCATCAGATTTTAAATGATCTAGCAGTGATGTATATATTCTTATAACTATGAGGTCAACTATTAATATAAATGCAATTGTCTTTTCTCAATTAAAATTAATAAAATATCAATACTTTTATGTTACTATATAATATTGCAACTGCTATAGATTACTAGAGCTATTATCAAGCAAGTTACATTTAATTTCCTCATATCATTTGACATATCATCAGATAAAGTATGCTCTGTAATTGTTCAAAATTATGACATTTAAAAGATTTGAAGATTTGATTAAATTAATTTACAATATTAACACAGTTAATATTTTCTAAACTTTTAAAAACATTGAATTCCAAAGGCTGCAATTCTTGGGACATTTTTAGAAGCTTCTATTTCTAAAGAACATCTCTTCTAAATAACTATTAAGGTATTGCTTTTCACGGAAACATCTAAAGACACAGTATACTGATGTCACAATCAGATCATTGATTAGAAATGGTACATTCAACACTGCAAGTAGAGGTGCACTGCAATTATCTTAAAAGGCTTCTCACAAAAGTTACTTTGCAAGTAAAGGAATAAGCAATATGGGGTATGTACAAGCATGCATCCAAATGAACTTAATATGTTAGGCTTACAAAATTTAGACTGAATTGTACATTATAAATGAAAGTCACATTGTTTAAAGATGTACACTTGAATTGGTTTATTGTTAACTAACGGTTCTAGTGCATGACTTGTAGTTAGAATATAGCTCAGAATGAATGTCAGATATCGTTGAGTGTGTTGACATAAGGACCCCTCTGTCTTTATACTCTTTCTCTCCAAAACTAGTGTGAGATATATTTTTATTTTATGTAAGTTGGACTGTCAACGCCACAATTACCCTGTATTATTTCTTATCTCCTTGGTATTTCCCTCACTTGTATCCACACTGTGGACCGGATCCAGAGTTAGTAAGGTTATGCCACTTAAGGTGTTGTAAGTGGCATGATCTGATATGCACCCTCCAGCTGTTATGCTAGTGTTACGGTAGTAATACTAGCGTATCAAGCATCGTACAGTACTAAGTTATGTATGAGCCCATTTCCTAGGAAATGTGCTTCCCTTATGCCTGCTAAAGTGGGTGTGGGGAAGCATGCTAATTGCACAGTGTGGGATGGGTATCCCACGCGTGTTAGCAGTGTTAGTAGCAGACATGATTGAATTTTAGAATAGAAAGAGAGCTTGTGCAGGCTTATGTTAATAATGTAATAAAAATGCAAAATGTTAAGATGGTAAATAAAGCTTGAGAATGTTGAAGAATTTGTTAAGCTTGTGTAAAGAGGTGAATTTTAGGAGAATGCTTTAAAGTTTGGAGAGTAGAAAATAGTCTTAATGGGCAGGAAAAGTTATTCCAGAAAGTGGGTGTTGCCTGGGAGATGTCCTGTTACCAGGAATCAGAGCATTTATGAAGTGCAGAAGAGCAAGAAGATTTTGTATTTGATTCTATAGTATACAGGCAACCAATGTAGATCCTGACAGAGTGGACCACCTCTAGATAAACTCTTTGCAAGGAAAATTAGTCTTGCTGCTGCATGCAATATTGACTCCAATAAGGAGAGCATTGCAGTAATCAATGCAGGAGATGATTACTGCATGAATGAGAGTTTTTGCGAGAGATATTTTCATATTCTGGAAATTTTAATTAGGTGTATATAACAGGATTTAGAAAACGATTGTATGTGGGGCATAAAGGACAGTTCAAAGTCAAGTGTAACAACTAGGCAGCAATCTTGATGAATAGGAAATATTTCAGTATTGTCAACAGAAATAGAGAGACCAGGTGGGTAGCTTTTGTTGGCAGAAGGAAATAATAATAGCTCTGTTTTTAAAAGATTAAGTTTGAGATGGTGGGAGAACATCCAGGATGAAATGGCCGAAAGACATCAGTTACACGGTTGGTGATAGATCAGGTATGGATAGGTAGATTTCTGTATCATCTGCATAGAGAAAGAAGAGAAATGGACCAAGTACTGAGTCTTGTGGTAATTCAACAGATAGTGGAAGAACAGGAGATGTAGATCTAGAAAAGTGAACCCCCGAAAGACCGATTAAAGAGGTAGGTGTGAGCCAGAAAAGAGCTGTGTCCTGAATACCTAAGATTTCCTTAATGAAAATATCAAATATTTTTCCTGAGCAAATGTCCCAGAATAAATATATTTTAAATGAAATCTACCTGGAAACACGATCTTCTTTGGGATAAAAAAAAAAGTAAGATGCCAGTATTTTTTTCCGAATAATGTCAAATAAAATTAAAAGGATTTATAATGTAAATTTGATTACCACCCTACTAAAAGCTTCAAATCAACAACACAAAGATAGTTTAAGGCCTTTCATTAAAGTTCAGAGCACAGTTTTCCTTAACAATTTCATAATTCATAACTACAAATGTTCTCTATAAATGAAATATTTAACAATCATTTTCATACTAAAATGTAGGCTTGTACTTAGAAAGAGCACACTGTGATCGTGACAAATACTGTTATAATTTACAAAAATAAAGATAAATAATGATAGTAATAAAGCACAGAACAATTGCAGTTTTATTCACAATCTACATGACAAGTTATCAAATCTGTTTCATGTCTGCAATTTTGTGTCTATTTATATATTACAAGGCAAAGTACAAGTTGTACATTTTTTACAGTGATAAATACTGTATAGTGTTATTATTTGCACTCATTTTAAAGTTGTGCCCCTGGGAAATGTGAAGGATATATATGATATACCGACGTTTTTGCTGAGATTATGGAACCATTATGAAACCTTGAGGCACTAACCGAAATTGATTTTAAACTACACATTTCAAGGAATTGACCATTAAGCATGCACACATAATTTTCCCTTTTGTGGATGCAATTAAATGAATTTCAACCTATGACTGTTCTAGCTTTCAGCTCAATATTTTATTAACACCAGTAGACAAGAGCCCATGTTACCCTCCATTTTCAAACAGTGGTCACAGTGTATTCTTATAATTAAAAAACACAGTGAGCAGCTAAACCTGTGGTTAGAAAAATCATTTTCTGATGCTTTCCCTGAATCCAAAATAGATAAACTGAATTGAAAGGCTGAGCAAAAGGCGTGTTGCATAATTAAATGGATATAATATTGTACCTGTATCAATTTTTTACCATAGTTGTTTAATCTCAGTATATATATATATTAGCGAAAGGTGAAAGACTACAGGACTTGAAAAATACTGATAAGGGGCCGTATTCAGAGATCTGTCTGGCAATCAGTCCACAAATATACGCATGGACGGAGCAAGTAACACCCACCAAAACCACAGTCACTCCCATTGCTAATCCATGCCCACAGAGACTTTCGCCTCCATAGACCAGCTGTAACTTTCCGTTGCCTTTTCCGAGCGTATGTGTCCTCCGTCCATGCGTATCTTTATAATCACGCCCACTCCCCTTCATTTAAATGCCCCCCCGTCCATTTCTATGTAAATTCCTCCGTGCATATTTTTCCGTGGGAGATCCGTGCGTATTTACCCACATGCGATTCACAAGTCTGTCCGTGAGGCACATAGTCTATGTGAACAGCGTATAAAAAGTTACTACGCATGCGCAGTTTAAAAGTACCTAAAAATACGCACGGAAAAAGGAGAAAAAACGGATCTCTGAATACGGCCCAATAAGTCAGAGTCAGAGCAGTTGGAATAGAGCAAATTATTGTTACTCAAGGTGCAGATTAAGAAGGTACATCCCAAACAACCCTAGCATACTTAATATTACTATATCTTACTCCTGCTCCCCATTGCATTCGCAGAAATCAAGAGAATGTGACTATATTTTAGGATTTAGACTAATCAAGTCCAATGGTACCCCAAAATAATAACAGGATGACCAAGGCTGGCCCTACCTGAAGGCAATGTTGGCGAATTGATCAGGGCGGCAACCAGGGGGGCGACACAAAGCCTTTGTTGTTGTTCAGTAAAAAAAATCTGTGCATCACAGACTTACTGCGGATTTGGGCAGAGAGTGTCAGGCAGTACAGGCTGAATGGCTGAGAACATCTCTCCCCCCTGCGGTGCCTGATTAGGTCGTCCTGAGTCATTATGACTCAAAATGATCTGTCAGGACACTGCAGGGAGGGAGGGGAGACAGACACTGAACTTGCTCCCTGCATGCTGATTAGCTGACTCACTGTCTGTCAATGCAGTGACTCATAGTGCTGACATCAGACACCCAGTGATCTTAAGAGCTGCAGCCTCGGAGGACCAGCAGACACGTGATTCCAATCCAGGAAACTACAGGGGCCAGATTTACTAAGCTGCGGGTTGGGAAAAGTGAAGATGTTGCCCATAGCAACCAATCAGATTCTAGCTCTCACTTTTCTTTTACATACTATGAGCTAGAATCTGATGCTATGGGCAACATCTCTACTTTTTCAAACCCGCAGATCAGTAAATCTGGCCCCAAGTCTGTGGAATGACTGTGGAAATTGGACAGAACTTGGCAACTTGGTCTGCAGTAGGTAAAAGAAAATAATATATATATCAGAGACCGGAGTCATGGGGCCCCTTCAAAATTCTGCTATGGGACCCACAAAGTTCTAGTTACGTCCCTGGCACTGACTGTGGACTTTGTATCAGGTTCACACCTAAGAAGCTGCTGCTTCTTAAGTGCCTCTATTTAAGAATATATATTTTACATGAAAAAAAATGTAAACTTTTTTTTTTCTGCAAGCCTGGTACCACTGGCCGCCAGACTTGCATTTTGGTAGCGAAGGCCCAGTGCGGGGCCGCAGAAGCAAGTACAGGGCCGCCAGGATGATACAGGGCCGCCAGGTTCATCATCCTGGCGGCCCTGTACTGGCCTCCGCGGCCCCACTGCTATGTGCTGCGTCCAGGCACTGTGTATGTGTTGCCTTAGCACAGGCACTTTATACCTCCATACCCCATGTACAGGTACTGGAGGTGCTTAAAACAGTTTTAGACATATCCAAATCCCAAGGCACCATTTTAAGCACAGCCACTTTCTTTAAAGATACAGACGACAATAGCTACTTACAGTATGACAGTTGTCACCATAAAAAATGGAAAAATATCATTCCTTACTCTCAATTTGAACGTCTCAGGCACAACTGCTCTAGTTTAGAAATATTTGAGACACAGGCTGTAGACTATAAAAATAAATTCTTAGAGTGTAATTACCATCCAAACCTAATAGATAATAGCCTAGAGAGAGCTAAATGCTACAAATGTCTATCTTGATTGGAGTATAAATCTAAAAAATCTAAAGCACCTAGGAAAGAAAACTTTTTGGACGTCCCATTTGTGACCAACTTCAACTCAGCTAGTGGTCCTATCCACCACATCATACATAAACACTGGGGAGTATTGAAGCTTGATCTCATACTCACCCAATTACTTTCAGATACCCCTGTCATCAGATTCAGAAAAGCTAAGAACCTAAAATCCTTAATTTCACCTAGCTTTTTAGAACCCTCAACTAACCATCATGTTTGGGCTGAAACTCTGTGGTTCTTTTCCTTGTGGCAGGTGCAAAATTTGCTACTTTTGCCACAAGGAAAGAGTCTCATTTTTTTATTTTGATGATTCCAAAACATATAAAATACGCCACTTTATTAATTGTACGACCACATATGTGGTCTATCTTTTAGAATGTGGCTGCGGTTTAAAAGATGTGGGAAAAACCAAGAGGTTGTTAAAAACACGAATGATAGAACATGAAACACGAAACATCACAAATAAAGTAACGAACCATAGCGTCCCTAGGCACTTTTTACAGTGCCATGGCGCCAATTTAGAAACACTCAAAATTAAAGCCATAGAGTGGGTGGTAAAGAAATATGGGGCGGAAAGAGAAACAATAGGCTAGCCCAGAGAGAGTCTTTTTGGATTATAGCTCTCAATACATTAACCCCACCTGGTCTTAACGTAAATTTTGAAATGACCCCATTTTTATGAAAGGTGCATCGTGTATTTACTGGTTTTTTATATGATTTGTCTGTAGAGACGTTTTAGGTTTTATAAGAAAATGCTTTAGGATGAGTTTTAGGATTATTTTAGTGATTTTATTATTGGGAATTGGTAGAACTAATTAACTATATGTTGTCTGGGCTGTCGGGTGGGGTCTGTCAATTAGTATAGTATAGGCTCTTCCCATAAAATGTATTATAAGGCTTCTTTAATCGAGCTTAGAGCACTAGCACTTTATAAATTGGTTTATAAATTTAGATATTAATAGGCTCCCTATTTAGTCCTAAAAATCGTTTTATTTATTCTCCTGTTATTAATAGAATTCCGCTATTTATGTTTATCTATATCCCTTCTACTACCAGTGGGACACAAGAAATATACAGTGATTACTTTAAAAATTCTTTTAAATTCCTTTAATAACCCTAATTTAATCTGTTGCTGCTTTTAAGATTGGGTTTATATAATTGTTTTTAAGTTTTTATGTAATTTTTTCTAATGCTGTTTAATTTAATGTATGTCAGTGTAATACCCCAGTTTATTATGAGCCGATATGCTTGAGAGACATTGAACCAATGAGGCTGCAGTATGAGATACACACCTACGTTGTAGGGTTTAAATAGACCTGCCTCCTCCAACCCCCTGATGAAGTCACACATGATGAAACACGTCGGGGCGGAGCTACGTCAGATCCCTCCTTCCACGTCAGACGCGAGTGAGCCGGTTAAATCGCAGAGGTCCAGGATGCTGGTAAAACTGTGGCTTCCACTTCGCTCTCTATACACTAATGTTACATGCTATGAAACATTTTATCCGGTACACATTCATTTAGGTACTGGCGTTTTTAAATGAAATAAACCTATTGCACTACATGACGCCTCCTGTTTCTCCTTACATATTAGAACAAAGTACGGTACAGAGAACCTTTTTGAGTGAGACGCGGTCTGTTGAATCTAGTGCATCCTATTTAACCCTCTCACTGCCGGGACTCAAATTGTGTTGCAGTGGACTTGTAATGTGCAACTATTTGGAACTGATAGCGAGACTGTAGTGAGCGTACATTATTGTTGTATGTATATATATATATATATATATATATATATTATGACACACTTACGCATACCAAACATTTGTTCCAAGTGCATTGCTGCTAAAAACATTTTTTTGTGTTTTGCACATGATAAAAGGTTACTTTGGTGACTGGATTTGCTTTGCATTACCTTATTTATACAAATTATTTGAGTATTGGAAGGAATAAATGTCTTTTGCTGTTTTTGTTTTTTATGGAAGTGCTGATTTTGGCGTTGCTATATAATTATTGTTATTGTGAGTGCACACACAACAACCCACTGTTTTTTTTTAGCTATATAGATATATTGTTTGCTCTGCAATTATCAATAATAATATGCCTTTTATGAAGGTCTTCTGCATTCTCTTGGTATATTTCTTGCCATTAGACAAAGGTGTAGGTAGTTTTTAATATTAGGACTAGAGAATAAAGAAAAAATAAAATCCCATTGAAAAAGTTCCCAGAATAAGTATTTTTTTATAAAACACACTGACCCAACATCTACACCTACAAAAAGGTGTAAGTACAGGTCTGGATCAGACCCAATGTGAACAATTAAAACTGTTTTGGATAACTGTTTATAAATTATATAGTTCATATTGATTTCTTTCCCTGAGCATATAGTTTTTATATTCTAAGAGTAATGAGCTAGATATCATTTGCAATTTGATTGGGATATGGTTTCATTAACTGTAACCATTTTCATTCATTATAAAAAATCTATTCAGATAGACATTGTTATCTATGCCTACAGGGCCCAACCTAAAAGCTTGACTGAACTAGATTAACACTGATACGGCTTCAGCTAAGTCATTTAATCAGTTTCCTGAAATAATATTCTGCACCAATCTGTTCCTGGCTTATTCTTTTGGACCACTGATTTGCTTTGTTAATACAAATGGCATTATTTAATTCACTACAATAATTTTTCTAGAATGTGCAATGTAGGCTTATACAGGCTTCCAAACTACTTTTTTTGATTAAATAAAATTTGTTATTAATATACTTTATTATCATTTTGCATTTGAAGTAACCATCCTCGTGCATATAATAAAGATTACTAACTAAAAACTGGATTCATTCAACTTTGTAATACTGACCAAGTTAGGTCCACTGCAAAAGAATACATTTTCTTTAGTATATAAAGCAAAATAAGTTATTTTGTCAGAAAATTTTAAGAAAAGTTCATAGTCATATCTGGTAATGCTGTGCTATTAGAGTAATGACAAGTAGTAGAAAAGAAGACCCTTCTTTTAAAAATATCATAAAGATTTTTATTTATTTAATTTTTCAAATTCTTCTCATCTAACAACAACAGCACCAAACTTTCTACCGCCTGGTATAAAATGAAGTGAGGGGTCTATAAAGAACAGCAGCTGGGAGGATGGTGTATATAAATAGTGCATTAGGTTCCCCTGCTTCTAGTTTATCCGCAGTCTTCTCCAGGCTTTTATACCTGGCGTATTAGCAAGTGCAGATGCTGAATGAGGAGATTTTGAGTATTGCTTCGACTTCTTCTTTAAGTATGATATATAGATATTTTGCAACAACTTTCTGATATTATTGGGTGAAGCATTTATTTTAGAAGATGCTATAATAGTGACAACATTTATATCTATCTTTTTATAAACATGAAAAAAGAAAAACAACAGAACTACAAAAAGTTACATCTAACTGTGTCATACAAATGACATGACATTGGAAAAGTCAGTACTTCCAGACTTCAGAAAAGGGGACATTGTCTGATCATTACTGTGCATGTTCCAGTGCGGTGATTTCAGTATCTATCTGGATCCTCTGTTTCCAGCTTTCCATACTGTTAGTCACTCTGCCATGTTTCTGTCTACAGGGTAGCTAAGAGTTCTAATGGGAGCAGTGATGTATTTTAATACTACTGTAGAAGCATTCCCTAAGTACATGGCTCTAATCAAGCAGAGATCTTGAGGTTCGACTCAGATGTCTATCTGGTATCTGGCTTCAGATTCTTACTGGTGCTGCAATTGGAAGAGGAAGCCTGGATCTGGTACAAAGTTGTGACAGATAGTATCAGTATCAGTAGTATTATCAAGCCATTGTCTTGGTTTCTACCTGATATTCTCAATGTGGACACAAGCTCTCATTCTAACTGGCTCCTCTGATAAATTTGGGGGGTAAGTGCTGCCTGTAAAACTGCCCTGAATAATTGAGAAAAAAAATCTATGTCCAACAGTAAGCACCATGCAACATGAATATAATGCAGCACAAGTAATTCAACCTACCATACAGTCCTTAAAGGACGGAGCGAGAATACAAAGGAGTACTTAATAGGACAAAGGGAGAGGGATATGGGTGTTATGGTACCCCGGGTTTACCTCCACGGAGTACCAAGGTGACCGGAGAGGGAGAGAGGAACCGAGTAACTCACCGGATAGTAGAGCCTGATGTCGGACCGAGTGTTCGCCAGAGCCCCAGATGGCGGGGATAGACTGGAGCTGGTAGGTACCCGTCAGGTTACGCACCTTAGAGGAAAACTCGGAAGCGGAAGCGGGAGCAGATGGGGAACGGATAAGCAAGCGGGAAATAGCCAAAGAGGAACCAGAAGAGACTGGGCCGAGACAAACCACAGGTAACACTGAACAACACGGAGGGACAACGGGAATGGACAGGACAAACCGGACGGACAGAACAAACAGGGTCTGACAATCACGCACTCACTCACACAATCAAACCAACCACCCCTAAGGGCAACGAATACACTCACGCAGGAGAAGCAGGGAATACAACGGGAGGCCAAAAACAGTAAGGTGGGAGAGCAGGGAAATGGTAACACTGAGGGTAGCAGGCAAGGAACGAGGCTGGGCAACGGGGGGCAAACAGTAATCCAGAAAACAGCAAAGAGCACAAAGGCAGAGAACAGGCAGGCACAGGAACTGAAAACAGAATCTATAACCGGCGCCAGAGAGAAGGAGGTGTTACTTTAAATAGAGGCTGCTAGCCTCTGATAGGCTAGCAGCAGAACAGTGGCCAATGGAAACTCTCCTGGGCTGGGGAGAGTGAGGTAAAACATGCCCGTTGGTGTGCGCGCCCGCCCGAAGCTCCGGCGCTGCAACCACGTGGCTTTGTTTACATGCCGAGAACGGCATGTCGGCAGGAGAGCACAGAGCGGAGAGGCATGCGGTGATTGACAGGCGCTTCACGGAGGAACGGGAGAGGTGAGTATCGGAGCCTGTAACAGTACCCCCCCCTTTACGAGGGGTTAAGATACCCCTAGGAGCTGGTTTATCCGGAAACTTGTGGTGAAACTCCTGGATAAGTTTGTCTGCGTGTAGTTCTCTGGCGGGAATCCATTGGCGCTCCTCAGGTCCATATCCTTTCCAATGGACTAAGTAATGCACTTGTTTTTGTACCTTCTTAGAATTAAGGATAGCTTCCACCAAAAACTCTTCTTGGCCATCAATCATGACCGGAGGCGGTTTGGATAGAAGAGTAGGCTTGAATCTTTTGGAGTCAACATAGGGTTTCAACAAGGAGACGTGAAAAGTGTTGGGAATCTTCAAATTCCTGGGAAGGTCCAACCTGACGGCCACTGGATTGATCTGTTTTATTATGGCAAAAGGTCCAATAAATCGAGGACCTAACTTCTTGCAGGGTTGACGAAGACGAATGTTTTTTGTGGATAACCATACCCTGTCACCCACCTTGAAGGAGTGATTCCTCCTATGGAGATCAGATCTGATCTTAGACACGATGCTTCCCTGTTGTAAGGACTATTTAACTCTGAACCAAATGGATTTGATCTTTCTGGCTATGATACGTGAGTCAGAGGATTGTTCTACTTCAGGTTGGAGGAAAGAATTAGAGCGAGGATGATACCCATAGGTACAGAAAAAAGGAGAAACTTTCGTAGAACTGTGAATTGCATTGTTATAAGCGAATTCTGCCCAGGCAATATTTTGGGCCCAGTTGTCTTGAAACTTGGAAATGTAACACCGAAGGTACTGTTCAAGGTTCTGATTGACCCGCTCAGTCTGTCCATTAGACTGCGGATGGTATCCTGATGACAAGCTGACGTTGATCTGCAGTAATTTGCAAAACGCTCTCCAGAAGCGGGCGATGAACTGCGACCCCCTATCTGAGACGATATCTGAAGGAAGACCGTGGAGGCGAATGATATGAGTGACGAAAAGATCCGCTAACTGTTGTGCAGACGGCAATCCAACCAGAGGTACAAAGTGAGCCATCTTAGTGAATCTGTCGACCACCACCCATATGGTGGTATTACCAGAGGATTTAGGCAGGTCTGTCACAAAATCCATGGACAGATGGGTCCACGGACGATTGGGAATCGGTAGGGGAAGGAGAAGACCCGCTGGAGGAGCCCGAGAAGATTTGTTCTGAGCACAGACAGTACAGGCGTTCACAAACTCTTTGACGTCTTTGATCATCTCAGGCCACCAAACAATACGAGTCAACAAATCCAGTGTCTTCTGAACTCCAGGATGTCCAGCGGTCTTACAGGAATGTGCCTCCGTAAGTACAGCCTTCCTGAGGTCATTTTTGACGAACAGACGGTTGGGCGGAACCCGGCTAGGAGTCTGGTCCTGAGATTGAAGAATCAGTGAGTGCAGATCTCTGGT
>WWET01000236.1:428238-441860 GCA_011038615.1 Limnodynastes dumerilii | reverse complement strand
CAGCAGGTATCCAGGAGCCCCTAGTGTAACTGCTGTCAAGCTGGATAGGTCAAAATGGGTATTTCTACAGTCAGTCTCGTAAGCGAGGCTGGGGAGCTGACCTTGTGCTAAGACCTTTATACCCCAACAGCAACAGAGCCAGAACTCACTACCTTATTAGGCTATAAACATGTTTTAAGAAAGTTCATTGGTGTGTCTTATGTTACTAATTACTACATTCACCATATACAGTATAAGCTAGCATTGCATAATGTTAGTATCACATAGCCTATGAAACTGCCAAGCACATCCTTACCACCATCTCTTGGCCTTGTATATTGTTCTGCATAATGCGTGGGACATCTGCATCTACACAGTATTAATAACATGTATGCATAAAAGCACATACAATATGTAGAACATGTAGTATCCAATTTATATATGTGAACTTTTCCCTTCATTAATGATTAAACATTACAAACAATTGATTGTTATATAGAAATGAACACTTTTCAGTGGAAAAGGGTATATTATTGTGGTATATTTGTGAATTTATTTGAGCCATTATGATCTCCAAATGATTCTTGGTAACATCACAAAAGAATAACTGTCATGGTTAATGATGTCTCCACATGCTTTAAATTGAAATCCCTGGGTCATCACAAAGACGTTCCGTATAAGACATGGTGGTAAATATAGGCATTCAGTGAATAAAAGACTAAATATTCCTTTATGAAAAATACATCATTTTACTTCATAGCTATTAGTAACAATAACATCTCAAGCATTTCTCTTACATATCACTTTCCTCAGCAGTTTATAATCTCCTTGCTTTCAAACTGCCTAGACATTAATTACTTTGAAAGCCAAGGTTACTTTAAATTTAATTCACATAGACCTGGCTTTCTAACTGAACAAGAACAGAAACTTGCAGAAGAAGAATCTGAAATGTATTCCTAGTGTAAGGACAACCAGTATAAGGAAAATATACTGCTAAAGCCAATAAATTAGTTGTAAAAATCTTTGTTGTTTTGATTTAACATTAAATATATGATATGTATATCATTCTAAGGCTCGGGAATTGTGAGGAGGTGGATGGGTCTAGACTCAACTCATTTTTTCATCCTGTGTTGTCTTCACAGTACACTCATCTGTATAGAAAAATGATGTTATCCTTTTCTTCAGTCATTGTTATTGCTGGTGGCTATGCCTGACCTCAAACGTGAATCTTTAATTATTCTAATTATAGTAAATCTAGAACTGTCTATTCTTTTTTTTCCTTTTCTGAATATTACATAACATGACCATTGCAAACAACCTTCATCTACTGACAAGTAAGATAATGTATCTTGGCTCCATAATGCATCATTCTGGCATGGGTTAAGTCTCTAGTTTTACTACGTTGCTGCCCATTGGCAGAGTCGAACAGGCATTTCTTTTCTTGTTTCTTTCATGACGGCAGCACCCTACTGCTTTTGAACTTGCTACTTATCATTAATGACAGCATGGCCACCAGTTGCTTTGAAAATTATCCCTTAGCTAAATGGCAATCAGCAACAAGGTGTGATAATAACAGTAATGGTATGTGAAAAGATTGTATGTGAAAAAGGTATACTAGTTTAATGCTTACAGATGCACAGAGCTTACTTAATGACTCAAATTATGCCCAACTCTAAAGAGGTTTATATGTATTCCTTCTAAGTGTTTTTAAAATTAAGGGAACATTTATTCCACCTCTGTGCTTTAAAAACTACACTAGGAAAAGCTAAAATGTTTCTTGTTATGTGCCTTTTTAAAAGATATATGAATTTTAATATTGCACTTTTATAAATGAAAAAGGTTAAGTTAACAGCATTACATTGGGCAGAATTAGGTGGCATCAAGCGACTGCGTTCTGTACAGAGTTTCTATATACTGACCAAGAGTAGTACATCATTTTAGGCTATTTCCATACATGACATATGGAAATAGCCTGACTTTATCAAGTTTGGATCCAGTCCTATTGATTTTTGGACACTCATACTAATCAGCTATCATTTTAAACTGTTATTTAGATTTGGGTTAGGTAAGATCACCTCTTAACACTAATACTGTTTGCAACATATGAAATTTGTTTCCCCTGCAGTTTAACATGATAATACCCAGGCGGAAATGTTCTTATTTTCAAATTATAGATTCTGTCCCATATGAATACCTATCTTTACAAGGTCTTACTTGTTCTTTATTTTCAGTAGAGTCTTGTTGATTGCTGTGTATGACTGTGTAAAAAAGTCTACATTGTTTCTTTATACTGTACTGAAAATAATGAAACACATGGGGCAATATGTTTAGATGGCACTAAGGGAAAGATTTAGTAAAGTTCACAAAAGGATAAATGGAGAGGTTGACCATAGCAACCAATGAGATTCTAGCTCTTACTTTCCTATTAAATACTAGGGAATGTCAGCTAGAATTTGATTGGTTGCTATAAGTAACATCTTCATTTTTTCCTTTTGAGAAGTTTAGTAAATCTGGCCCTAGGTATCTGACAGCATCTATAACATGTTACATACCATACATCTTTTTATTATAACATACTCTTTTATAAAAGCTACAGTATGAATATCTTTTTAATATAATTTTTACTTTCTGATTAAAAGATCCACATTATTACTTATATATAGCAGGTAATTCTAAAAAGAGAACACCTGACCAAAAATTTTTGGTAATCAATGCGTCAAAAAGATTAAACAAATAGAATAAATGGACCAGCATGGCAAAAGCCACATCAGTGGTAATGAAATAATAAAATGCAGCAAACAGTCACAAAATGTCCCTACACAAAAAGAAAATCTACAAACAATCAATAAAAAGATCAATGAGGATCTGAATACATCTGAAGAACAGACAACCGATTCTATTGCCATATTGAACTTCCACAAGATTATGATTAAGAAACAAATATATTATATTTTGGAAATACATTAGGAATACATAACCTTTTCAAAGAATTTAATATGGTATTAAACTGATAGATAAAGAGGTAGGGAAGGAGTATTTACAGATAGATACCTTGCTTTGGAGATGGGGGTACAGCCAAGGATGCAATAGTACACTTCTGATGATACATCTATGCTCCCAAATCAATCCCACCCTGAAACTAAGACATGCTTAAATTGTCTGCAAGGTTTTGTCCTGAATTTGTTAGTTACATTACTAAAAATATTAGCCAGATATTCCTATATTTGAGAAATTTGGATATAATTGATATGTTCAAACCATGTTAACAGTGTTTGAGTCTATTCAACTATTGATTTACCTTTGAAACTGTTACATTTAAACTTTGAATACTGTTTACTGTAGATTAAACTGTTTGAATTAACACACATACACACACATTTTTTGTTTCAAAATAAAAACCTTTGAAAATGATAAATAAAAATCTGTACATGTAAATGAAAAAACTTGATAATATGTATACATTTTATTATGCACAGAAGAGGGGGTTTGAGGACTGCTGATCCGTACAAAAGCTGTAAAAACTATAAAATGCTCTCTTACGGAGTTTAGACGGGAAGGGGGGTTGGGCCGCCCCGGTTGATTGGATCTCCAGGTGTACAGAGCAAAGTCATGCATGCCTGGATTTCCATACTGTAAAAAGTGTGCTGTAAGAAAATCAGGTGAATTCCGTAATCAGCGTGCAGAATTCAGTTGACAGACGAAGATCTGGATCCATAGTTATTATTTATTTTTATGAGATCATACTTAACTCATGCCTTGTAGCTCTTTTAGTTTTTTTTTTTTATAAGTTTTACTTTTTTATCATTACCATTTATTTTTGTTTCTTTTATTTTTTTAAGGCTAGCGACAGAGGTAGAAGACTGTGTATTAATGTTCTGCTTTCACTAAAACAAAATGTAATCATTCAAATTACATAAATGACAAAAAAATCATAGCTTTTATATTTATTGGGAATCATGAAACATATAGTTTTATTTTACGTGCAAAAGCTATATATCTTTAAATGTATAATCGACTTCCAAATGAGTATAATTACATTGTGTTTTACTATAAAAGTCATAATGGAGAAAATAGCTCATTTTATTCTTATTTAAAACATTAATTATAAGTTCCCTGCAGGAGAATTTAAATCCTATATTGACCTAACTGATAAGCTTTCTCCATTAACCATACGGTTGTCCTATTGATCCTGTGCCATGGGCAAAAACACCCGTTAGCAGAATTTATTGTTTATTGTAAGTTGAACTCAAAGTCTTGTGAGGTTGCCTACAGGAACACCTTGACAAAGGGTTCATTTATCCTTCAATTTCTTCTGCCTGAGAGTCAGTGTTTCACAGAAGATAGATAGCTCAATATGGCTTGAAGTGAGTTAGTTATAATAATCCTACATATAATTTGCTATTAATCATGATCCCATACACTTTTTTTTTATACTTCAGTAACTGTTTAAGTAAAAATAAAATGCTTATTAATCAATTGTTCCTTTGCATTATTACTTTACTTTTTACTATTTTGCATAATCAGTGATGCAGATGGTTAAATGTACAAATATTTCCACCTAATTGACAAGATTGATGTTGCTATATCACACAGCATGGTATTAAAATATTTGAACATATTCAAGTTATAATACAATGCAACACATATACAATGTATATATGTATATGTGTATACATATGTATACACAGTGTGTGTGTGTGTGTGTGTGTGTGTGTGTGTGTGTGTGCGTGTGTGTAAGGAGATGACAAATTGTGCAGTTGGAACAAGCTGCTATAGCTGAATACTTAATTACTAACAGATATTGATGTCTGTATTTTTTATTGTTATCATGTTGCCCTTTAAATATAAGGATTATTGTGTTTATTTAGAAACATATAACAGCTTGCAAGGACAGTTTGATAGCTCTGTATGAACTGGGTGGCAAATCTTTGCATACACAAACTGGCAGTCATTCTACGCATGCGTTTGATAGCAATCATCTCACTCCTGCAAACAACGTTGACAGATTTTGCCCATAGTTTAAAGATGGTACATTATAAGATTATATTCAAAAAAAATAACTGATTCTGTATCTGTAATAAAGAAAAGATCAAGAAAACATAAGTCTTATAAATTCATTTTATGCATTGTACAATACGTAATACAAATATAGATAGCTGCGATATAACAGCTCTAGGGAAGCAGATTTCAAGTGAAACAGAGCATAATAAGATGATTTTATCCATGCTCAGCACCACAAATAGAAAATAATCTGACCACTGCAGGGGAGGGGATGCAGCTAAGGAGCTGTCTGCGGTTTAAAGAGAACACACTGCTTGATATAAATAAAGATATTCTCATCACATGACACTCCTATTTATATGCAGTTCTTGTGAGCATGTGTGCATCCCTGACATTTACAACCTTAACACAACTAAGTCATGCTTTGGTTTTACTGTTTTATTACTAAGAATCCCTTATTATGACATTTATATTATCCTCATTGCATAGACCGTTTCAATAAAATGTATCTGTCCATACTACAGATGGAGCACATTTGTTTTACATATGTGAAAGAACAATGGTCTGTGATCCCGGTTGTGCTGTATGTTATGCTCAAGTTCTGTTGCTGAAAACGCACCTGCTCCTTAGTTTAGAGGCAAACACCTTGAATGTGGAGTAACAGGCGCTCAATCACACACTTTACATAATAGAGCAAAATAATAATTATAATAATTAAAGGACATTTACATTTGTTTGAAGATATATTTCTTAGAGTAGGTTTTTGTTACGAGGAGGAAAACAGGAAAAAAACTAAGGATATCAGTCCATGAAATAAAGAGTGACATAGAGGTTTTGCTTCAAAATTTTGATATGAATGCATGTGTAAAGTTTCACCTCAGAGTGTAGGAAGAATTACAAATAAATAAGTTTATAGAAAGTATAAACTATATGAATTTCCCATTATTTTGTCATAATTTTACAAGAAGCTGAAACATTTCTAATACATTTTCCAACCAATGTATATTAGTATATCAGTCAGAGTTTAATTAATCATTAACCCACATGTCACAATCTATATTCTAAGCCATATGCAGGTTAAAGGTACATCACCATGGAAACTGTAAACAACAGTAAGTGTTAGAGTGAGTCACTTGTATTTCCAGACCATGATGAACATCGGTAAATTAAGAATAAGGAGGCGATTATGAAGGCTCAGAAGAAATTTGCAGTAACTAAGGTAAAACACAATCATTTGTGACTTAACAGAGATTTTACTCTGCTAATATTTCATACAATATTTCATACTGGAAATACCATTTAACAGTTAGTAAGGAGATCTTACGTTTCAAATCTCTAATTATATTGTTTTTCCTTTTACTAAATATATGTGAATTTATGTATGACAGTTGATTTGATTGCAGATGGTGAATCATAGGGCCTGATCCAGACCTACGCTCATGAAACGCTCATGTGCATAGCGTATTTACGCCAGCGTACCTACGATGCACTCCCATAGGCACTCCCCTTGGTCGTACTTACTCTTGCCATCTTACGCCCAGCAAGCCCTGCCCTAACTTTTCTGATCGTAACCGCGGGCGGCCGTAAGCTCCTTGCGTAGTTACGACGCTTAGCACACCCATACAGTATGATTTAAATGCCTCACCCCGCCCTCAGTGCGTATTTACGAAAATCGTATGCCAGGCTCCACCGTAGCTACGAAGGTGGTATCCTCAAGGCCCATACGCTCAGAATTTCTGAGCTTAAGATGAGCGTAACATTTGCCCTGAGCATGCGCAGTAAGTACAAATGGCCGCTTTTACACTTATGACTACCGGAGCACTGGATCAGGCCCATAGTCACCAACCTCTTATTTCTCCCTTAAAAAAGGTCATGAATGGGAAAAACAGCTGATCCATTTGCATTAAATAGCGTCAGTATGCTAAACCCCACTGTTTCACATTATTAATACATTTACTAGTATTAAATAGCAGAGGTGGAGTTTAAATATTTAGGTTGAAATATGGAGCCCTGCTAGGGGCCAAAT
Organism: Limnodynastes dumerilii; assembly: GCA_011038615.1. Lineage (NCBI taxonomy): Eukaryota > Metazoa > Chordata > Amphibia > Anura > Limnodynastidae > Limnodynastes > Limnodynastes dumerilii. The sequence goes on along the minus strand of WWET01000236.1, from coordinate 434,854 downwards.
GTGAAAGGGGTTGCTTTAGAGCGCAGCCTGAATGTTAGTATTTTAGGGTTTCCCCTGAAAGAACGTCCATTAAAAATGGATGCAAGAAGAGTAAACCTGCAGCAAAATAATAGAGCTCTATAGAATTAATGTCAATAACTTTATTGGACGGTTATTTACATGTTACTGATATTGGACCTGATCGAGATGCGGGGGTCTTAAACTCCGCACAGAAGTGGGGATTGAACTGCCCTTGTCACTCGACTTCTGTCGACTATTAATTAGGTATTATTTTATAATATTGTTTAAGTTAAAGCAATTGTATTTATTTTTATGAGAGAGACACTTGTTACAGAGGTCAGAAATATGTCACAAAATCTTCAGTTCTGAGGCCACTATTTCTTCTATGTTAACAAAATTGATCTCACCGAATGCATAAAAGCTTAATTTCCTTACTGATTGAGTGCATTATCAATAATTACTGTAAGTTTGCAGGTTATCTGAATAAAGGGAACCTCTTTTGCCCATAATGACACTGGATGGTGTGATATTGCCTGCTTAATAGTTTTTCTTCACAAGCACAGTAACTCTTGCAAAAAAATAAAATAAAGTGTATTACAGACAAGTGAGGTAAAATTACTGTAAAATTGCTCAGCATCTCCCTATTACAATTGCAGTTTGATTTTAGATTTGATCACACTGAATTAATTTCAGGGTAGTTAATACATTTTATAAATTAGGTCTTGTCATAATAGCAGGAAATACAGTTCTTAGAAATACTCTTTCCTGCTAATGATCGAGTCTATTATTATGCACAATTAAATGAACAGTCACACAAAGTGCTTTGTACGGCATTCTCATTCATTAGAACCTCTCCCATCACCAGGTGAGATGGCATTGAGTCTTCACAAAGAAGTTGCCACATTGCTAAGAGTGTGTAAATCTGGTATCATTTTTATTAATTTATTTATTTATGTATGTATTTATTACTAGTTATAGTAGCTGTAAGGGCAGAGGTGGGCAATAAATTTCCATAGGGGGCCACATGAAAAATCTGAACTGAGTTGGAGGGCCGAACAAATGATAACTTGAACTTAATTATGCTCAATATTAATGTTCTCCCATTATAAAAAGCAGCAAATAATATATTTTGATAAGATGCCACTGGTAATCAGAAGCTTAAGAATATTCTGTAAATATTTATGTAAATTTATGAATTGTGGTGTAGGTCAAAGAGGACTCACCCCGGATGCCGGTCTGACGGGATCTCTAAAGCACCCCAAAGTATAAGCAGGAAGTGACAGGGCAAAGCCGTCTCCCGCGGGATACACGTCATCAGGTGCTGGTTGCTAGGGACCCAGGGGGCGGGGGCCGCTGGCAGTGACTGCCCGTGCACTGCGGCTCTGTAGCTTGCGACTCGCGGGCAGTCACTGGGCCTCAATTGTTAATCTGCATCGCAGGGTCTTTGTGACCTAGTGATACAGCACAGTGTGTGGTGCAGGGAGCCTGTAGGCGGAGAGCCGCGGGTGCCGTATGTGAGATTAAGGGGGGGAGGTGTGTGACTGGAATAAATACGCGGGGCAAACAAGGACCGTACATTGCCCAGGTCTGTGTTAGGGGATAGTTGAATTTCCCCATCATTTTTTTTTTATTTTTGAATTTCTTTGTATACAGTAGTTCAAAGCTAAGATCTTTTATTTAGTTTCCTTATTTTGTAATCTTGTTAATCCAATGCATCAGTTTTCCTCTGAATTACTTTATAGGACATTCTAGGGAAAACAGTATTTTGCAGCAAAGAGGACGCTTGGCACCTATGCACAGGAACATAATCACCAGAGCAGATGGTTTGACAGTCAGATGCATTACATACAGGGAATGAGAAGGTTTTACTCCCAGTACACTATAATATAAATAAGGCCTCAGAGCATGTTCATTGCTCTAGGACAGCAATTTTTTAAATAAAATGTTTCTGCATTTGTATGTAGACAGACTGATATCTTTAATTTCCTTAACAATTATGGCCTTAATTTGTAACATGAACTTATAAGCAGATGTGTTATACAAGCCAATGTACTAATTAGCTTGTATTCATTTGAAAGACTGTGCCACTAACAAACTTTCATTTTGTTATTTACTATAGGTTCTCACTAGAGATCTTCTAGAGTTCTTCTGATTCTTTCATCACTTACAGTATAATCCCTTCCATTACTTTCTATCTCTTACATTATTTTATTGAATTCATTCTTTTGTGCATTGTCCAGTTATTCACGAATCTCCTTCTGACGTTCATTTTTCACACAAGTGTTATTTACTGCCAGATGCAGCATGTTGACCTAAATAAATGTTGTTATAATGCACCTGCATCGTGTTTGTGATCAAAACCATCCACCCAATTACAGGACAGTGTGATCAATGCATCAAGTTTTGATATCATACTTTATATCCCACACATTCTCTAATAGTTTATTAATTTGTAAGTATGTTAATGTTTTTTTGATTAAGTTGAGTAAATAAGTGAAAACTGTTTCAAATAAAACTCCAAGTACTGCCAGTATATACAGCCAGATCACCTATATGAAATGAAACTTACCTTAATAGACACTGTCGGAAGTCAGTGAAGAGTATGTCAGCTAATATGTATTGTTTTACAAAATGTAGAAACAAGAGAGGACTTTAATGACTATTTTAATCCCACACACGGTAACAACATTTATCAATTAAGTTGAATGTATCAAATCTGTAAAGCAAAATGATATGCAGTTAATAGACCAAATCCATCCTGGTACCATTTCTGACTGCAGAACAAGACAGGACGGGAAGCTGAATCGCGGGATCATTATGTAAATACCCTCTGTACTGCCCAGACTTCGTCCGTACGTTAGTCTGGATCTGGTCCTATACTACTATTCAGCTCCCTTCATAATGCTACAGTGTTATTTTTTATTATTATTTCTCCATTTATCATTTCAATCTGAATCTAGAATTTAAGTTTTGGGGTGTGAAAATATATTGTTCAGATGTTTTAAATGCAAAACATCACTATGTCATTTTAGTGGACCATTATATATCCATTTCATGCAAGATGGAAGGTCACATTTGCTGGCTATGTGAGCTGGCATGTACTGTACTCACCACTGCCTCTCCCCCCTGGTGCGCTCCTGCACATGCCAAATGCGGCATGCAAAGAATACCACATGGAGCGCCGCTAAAGCCTCGGTCAGGTGTGCGCTCCACTTCCCTTTTCACTTTTTACTATTGGACGTTTTCCCCATGCCTGGGGAACATCCCATCATTGGGAAGCAATCCTGGCTGCTGGCCAATCAGTGGTCAGCAGCCTCTATTTCAGACCAGCTCTGAAATACCAGTTATAGCATCTGAGTTATCAGCCTGTGACCTGCTATTTTTGCCTAGTGCCTCTGTCTTGTGTTCTGTTCCATTGATTCCTGAGTTTTCTCCGTTCCTGCCCAGTTCCTCCAGTGTTCCTCTCTCTCTCTCACCATTGTGTTTTCTCCAACCTTGCCTACTGCCTGTCTGTTTTCCCCTTCAGGGTCCTCTTGGTTGTGTGTACTCTGTGCGATCCCTCTGTCCATCCAGTCCATCCTCGTTCACTTATTAGCCTGCTACCGTCCTTGTTCCACGTTCGGTGTTGTGCGTCGTAGGTCAGTCCCTTCTGATCCTGACTATTCCCGCTTTCTGCTAAATCTTACCTCATCTCCTCTCTTGTTTCCATCTTGGCCTTCATTTTTTTTTTCTCCTGGGCATTGCCTTTGGGGACCGCGACCTGCCAGGCTTGCTTGCAGCCCAGACTATCCCCACCATTAGGGGCTCTAGTGAAAACCAGGCCCTAGTTAGACTCCGCACCCTGGTTGCGGCATCCGTTCGTAACATAGACCAGTATAAGAAACATTGTCATTTGTGAAGTGTTAGAATCAGAGGACAAAGTTCAATGCAGAATTGTAGCTACAGCAGTTTCATCATGAATAGGGGTGATTTAAATGAGGCACTTTTGGCTTGGTGTACAACTGTTAAAATATTCGCAATTAGTCATTAATTTAGATTTTATACAGTTATACAGTTTCTGTGTAACCTAGCAAGGCAAAAAATAGCGTCATTTTTTGTGTTATTGCAGTCATAACTAAAATAAAGAATTGAGAAGGTTTTAGGTTCTTATGAACTTAGATTTTTATATATCATGTCATAGGAACAAAGACAGCTTAATGATGATACATTTAATGCAATATTAACATTTGATCCCAGAGTGTAGATGAAAGCCGATATTGATTTGTTTCTAGATAATGCATTTATGAATAAGTTGAGCTGTAAAAATAAGAAGGGAGTTCTCAAAGTTAAGATGCAAAAAGATTCAACAGGTCTCCAGGAATGTCTCAGTGAAAACTTGGAAATCAAATGAAAATGAAATATAACTTTGAGGTATATCCAGGTTTCTTGATGGTACAAATTTTAATGGAAATAAATTATAATTACCTGCAACCAGTTAATGAAAGCATATTAGGACACAATAGGACATAGTAAACAAAATCTTGATATTTTAGGAAATTTGAGACTCAAAATGTAATTACTTTTGTAACATTGGAGGAGGGTATTATAAAACATGTCAAGTGATGAGAACTAAAATACAGATATGTTATCACTGCTGAGATACTATATCGAGATTCAGACATAACAGATATACATCTAGAAGGATAAAAGTGAAGTTTCTCCTGATCTCCTGATGAAGTTAGATAAATAATGAAATAGGACTATAAGAAACACATCAATGATATTGTATGTCACAAACTCTTGCAATATGCAATGTGTTTATAATATTTACTTCGGCTCTGTCACTTATTCCTTACTACAGTGAACAAGGCATCATTAGAACTGGACTGTCCAATATCTACCTCTATTCTTTTACACAGGATTTAGCATCATTTCAGTCATAAGCTAGATCTCTTTGGTGCTGTGATATATAACCTGTATACTATGGTGCTGGTCTCTACATCCCTAAAAAGGCTATCAAGCCTTTGTTATTCTTTGTCATACTGCACATTCAGTAAACCAGTTGGATGATGAAACCTACAGACATGCCATAGGAACCATCCATAGAGTTACCAAAATTTACCATAACAATACATCATCTTAATTTATTATTTTTTTCAGAAAGTCTTGATATAGGATAAAAAAAGAAAATAAAAAAAGATAAATACAAAAATAATCTGTATAAACACACAAAATGGAGGTTGCTCAAATCAATTTATAAGGTAATATGGAGCAGGTGCTATAAGGTATGGGGAATTTACACAAATACACTAAAAGGCCCCAGTACTCTTGCAACCCAGCAACAAACCATAAGTTTCTATCTCTAAAATAAAAGTCAGAGAATTTGTTACATACATGACTTATTTTAAAGATAGAAAGTTATGCTTTGTTGCTGGGCTTCCTTAACTGTAGGTTTGCATTTGAATGCATAGGGCGTCTACTTAGGAACTTAACTGCATAACCGCGCCTTCATTTGGTCATTTAAATGCCTCTCTCCACCCAAATCTTCGTATCTGCCGAGTTCATTATTCATGGAACGCCCATTTTTGCGTATATTACTATGAACCTACAGATTTTAAGTTCGTAGTGTATAAGCACGGAATTTGCTTACTGAAGTCCAACGCAAATAGCGTATAAAAGTTACTATGCATGTGCAGTGCATCCGTTCTTAAATATATGCACCTAAAATCATAAGAATTATTACGTGTGAATCAGATCCATAGTTCTGTTAGCATTTTACAGCAATATAACAGAAAACTGCAAGACACCTTTTACTATTCTAATAGAGCACTACATATGAAATGATGGCTTATGCATGTCTTTCAATATTTCTAGTCAAGTTTCTGCCAGTACCATTAAAGCAGTGTGCTAAAGTAAAAATTAAGTACCCACTACAACCACTATAGCTAAACCATGTAATGGACTTCACTGTTTAATGCAACTAGTCAGTTTATGTTGTGCTAAATCTGTGCTGTTTATACATTTATAAGCAACAGGAAACCAAGGGTCTGGTTGATTTTTAAATTCAGCACTCTAAGCTTATGTCTGTTAAATAACAAATCAGTGCACAGGTTTACCAATACTATAACAATATATGACTGAGATAACCTAGTTCCTTAATGGCTTTTAAGCAAATGATTTTATTTAATAACAGTGTTTATATAGTGCCATCGTATTTGGCAGTGCTTTACAACTTTAAACAATAATTATAAAACAGGATAGGGCAATAACAGACATATTATATGGGTAAGATGGTATTGTAAACAAGTTTACAATCTATAGGACACTGGAGTTGATATATAAGGGAAAATGCTATATATCACACAATGGGCCAGTAAGGTTGTATGGTGGAAGTGCTCAGTGCTCTGTGTGATCCAGTCACACAGCAGTGATAGTAGCGAAACTCTGAGGAATTTTAGTGTGGGAAGAGAATCAACTCAGAATCGACACATGAACACAGAGAAGGCAATGTGGAAGAGATTTTGTAAAAGTGAATACATATCCCTGTTGAATCTGTTGGACAATACTGCCAGTAGTGCTTCTTTCCTAAAAATACACCATACCTTTTGATCTGGATCTGTTTTCCCCACACACTCTT
>WWET01000236.1:397601-408726 GCA_011038615.1 Limnodynastes dumerilii | reverse complement strand
ATATATATATAGCAGGTATACCATCAAAAGAATTCTACTCGTGGTGCTCTTCAGAATAAAAGTGATACAAGTCAGGAATTAGAAGTCACTCACGAGTCTATTTATCAAACAAAAGCATTTTATACCATTTGTAATTTTGAGTGTGGTCTTTAATGGTGTAGGAAGTTTGAGAAGTGAGTTTACTTTGCAAAATTTCAAAAACAATGGTATGGCTTCAGTAAAGCTGAGTTAAAGGGTCCCAGGGGTTGTGGAAAGGAGAAGATAAGGTTAAGTCTCATCCACCAGATGCAGTCTGGGACTTTAGGCTAGCTAGGCTAGATAAAAGCTGATTAAAAACACACCCATGAAAGGTGCTTAAAAGCCTGGTCTCTCACCTGAATTCACAGACTGGACAGCCTAGGAGACTGTAGGCTAAGTATTATACTGCAAGTCACTATCCAAGCGGACAGGGCTTGTTACCTGTATTATATGGTGGCCAGACAGGCTGAGCTTTTAATTTTAAGCTTTTAAAAAATGTATATTATAAATCATGGCCATAAGGTATTCTTTAAGCTAATTCAATATGTTTAAATGGGACAGAACTTTTAAGCAGAACACTCAGTCATTTTTGTTTGCTGTCATTACTGATCAGTAAATCAATTCTGTTCAATAAATCAACAAAAAGAGCTGGCTTGGGAGTGTTCTGGAAAGGACAAATACAACGTGCATTTACATAGCTTATTTTCTTTCTAAGAGATTGGTTTAAAAAAACGGCTTCCAAATACACCAAAGTGTGTATAGTACCATGAGGGAGTTTTATTGTGGATGGCACTTAAGGAGATAACATCATTATTTCACTTATTCCATAAATTAGTCAATTGTATAATGAAGTTATATTAAGATTTCACTTAAAATGCTCCATTCCTGCAGCTCAATAGTCACCCACTTACTACTGTGCTTTCTTTTCCAATTTTAAAAGGAAGAAATCATTATTGTAGTGTTCCAAACATTATAAAAGTAGACAAAGAATTATAATATCTTCATTTAAATTCTGTCTAGGCAGTAAACACTGAATCGCCGACATTTTTCTGAAATGACATTTTATTTGCTTGTGATTCTGCTTCTCTCCTTCTGCTTCCTGGTCTCATACTAACGGCGCTGCCTTCTGGGCTGCCTATGGCACAAGACAGGCTGAAGATCGCTGATTCAGTTGTGCATATAAATATGATGTGTTGAACCATAATAGAGTTTCTGAAAATATATTTCAAAACAAAATCCATTTCTCTGGCAAAAAAAACTCACTCATATTTTATATTAATAAGAAGACCTCAGGAACTTGATTTGCAAATGTACAGAAATGTAACCGTATATTTATCCTTGCCTATTGCAGTTTATTATAAATAAAATATTGTAGCAATTTCCACTCTATGATGGAATGTTTGTTATTTTAATTCTACTTTTTGAGTCAAAACCTTTAGGTTGGGACCATAGGCGTATCTATAATGGGTGCAGGGTGTGCAGTGCACACAGGCCCCTCAGAACAGGGGCCCTGTGGCATGCATCCTGCACCCTGGGCTGGTAGGGGAAGGGGGGCCATCAGGATCTATTTTTCCCTTTAATGTGGAAAGGAAGAAATAGATGCCAAATTATTCCCCCTTCCCCTGTGGTGGGACTGTCCCGATTCGCGGGACAAAAAGGGGCGGGGCTTACAGCACCGTTAAGCCACACCCCCTTTTGGCCCACGGATCTGGACAGTCCTGTCTCAGGTAAGGGGAGTGGGGGGCCCATGTGCAAATCCTGCACACAGGCCCCCTCACTTCTCACTTCTTAAAACGCCCCTGGTTGGGACCTAGAAATAAATGTTAAAATAACTATAGATATATATAATTTTTTGTGTGTATTTTCTTTCCAGTATGGTCAGGCACATTTATGATTATGTTGCGAGGGCATGTGCACATCCAACCATCAATGTAATAAAGGGCCGGAGGAGGAGAGCTGCTGTTCTGCAGGGATCTGCGTCTGTTTGGGTGCAGATTTGTGCAGAGAAGTTAAGGTAGGAATCTGGACACATAAGTATCCAGAACTCAGTCCGAAAGAGGGGAGTGACAGAGGCGTGCCTAGCCACCCATCTCTGTGCACACTGAGGTCGCACGGGGATCTAAATCAGGTCCTAAAACAGTTCTCACATGGAGGCACAGAGCACTTTGACATTTTTTACTTTTTGAAATTGAGCCCTTGGTGTTTGTTTTTGGGGCATTAGCTTTTAGCAAACACATTTGTTTCTTACACAGCCACCTGCTTAGTTAAGCAAATTGCTGAATGACTTAAATGCTCAACATACTGGACCAGATTCAGACTAACGGACGTATAGCATATAAAGACCGCGTATACGCAATCTACGTTTCAAAAAGTAACGTAGATGTCGCAACAAAATTACTGCGCATGCGCAGTAGTTCATATCGGTAAACTCCGGCTGCATATGCAATGCGGCCGGAGGTCTGAATACGGCCCTTTATGTCTACCAGCACACTCTGCCAGTAAGACCAATTGAACGTAATCAATGAATGCTACTCTACAATCACATTTTAGGAAAAACTAAGCCTATACAATATAATTAAACACACCCTTCAAACCATAGGGGATGCTGTCCCTTAAACTCTGTTTCAGGAAGAATTATGTTTCAGACAAACACAGATCTCAGATAAAACATAGGTGTGAGTGGTTAGGAAACAGCGACCAGATCAAAAAAGAGGGATCTCCTGACTGATACACATGTGATAAGACCCCTATCTAGGTTCCTCATGCTATATCATGCTACTAATCCTTGCTACTAATCCCATTCACTCCAGTTTAGAACTTCTGCTACTGAGATTGCTTTTCAAGGTTGCGTCACCCCTGTGAATAAAATGAAGATCCTCTATAACATTTGGTTAGTTTACATTTTGAAGCAGTCATTTCTTCTACAAAGGTCTTCACCAGATATCTGGACTGAGTCTGTGTAGGTTAAGCCACCACATTTTCCACATCATGGAAGAGTATGCTTTACAAATCCCCTAAGTTTACAGCAGAGATTTGTGAAATCTACATTGCAAAATCACTATACATTTCTAGGTAACATACAGATGCCACTAAAATAAATAGTCATTAAAATGTTCTCAGTATTTTACAGTGATCATTAAAATGATCTCTGTTTATAAAAAGCTCTTGCTGTTTCTTGAGTGTATTGACTGTTACAATGCTCTCTATATTGCATATCAACTGTAAATGTTATCTGTATTTTATAGAGGCCATTAACGCAAGGCTTAACAAATGTCTACATGAGCTGCAAATCTAGACCAAGCAATTAACAGTCTGTGCTTAATGTGAGTTGTCTTTCTGCACTGGTCAACAAAATCACATTGAAGAGGACCACCTCTAAACAGATGGAAGATGGAGTTCTACATTTCCCTATATGTCTGACAGTTAAGCCGCCAAACAGATTCATTATGGTTTCCATTGCTGATTAATTTTATTTTATTCATTCCATTCTATTCCATTTCCATGCTAACTGACCTATCATGCGTTACTTGAAGGGAGGACAGAATAAATCTGGCCACACATTAGAGGAGGATAATTAAATACCTTTAAATACCGGCAAGTATAGTGGTAATATAGCAATGGAAGCCCTGAATCTTTTGCACAATGCAAAGCTTTCATTACTGTATTACTGTTGTACTTATTGGTAGTTAAAGAGTCAGATAAATGGGCAAACTTCAGCCAGGAGGTGGAGGCACAGGGTCCGAAAGCCACAAAGTTGTTTATCATGCCCTCTCATTAAAATGCCACCATTGTATTGTATCAAAATAATTGGAATGCTCTCAGTAGTTTTTAGATAATATTACAATACTGTCGCAGTCATATAGGGCCTGATTCAGACTTAAGAAGGTGCTTAAAATAAGAGTTGAAAATCACTCCTGGGTTAAACAATGTTGATTGCAGGGGAGTCATATTTCATCTTTGCAAGCAGTATTAGAGTTGAGAGGTGGCGTTTCCTGGCCCAAGTCTAAATAACAGTGTGATAGTAAAGCTGGTCAGTATCTGTGTGCAGTAAAAATATCAAAGATATATTCTTTCATGCAAAAAATACAATTTACTTGACTCCCCCTGCAATCAGCATGGTTTAGCCCAGGAGTGACTTTCCTCTCTTATTTTAAGCACCTTCTTAAGTCTGAATCAGTCCCATTGTATTTATTTAGCTGCTTTCTGTGTTATATAGAATCCTACAACGTTCTCTGCATTGTGCATTAGCCATTAAGATGTCCTTGGTATAATTACTATTTTCTCTACTTTAGATTCTTGGAGAAACTAGTTCTAAACACCATCGGTAAAATTATTTTAAGATAGCATCATAAACAATAAAGCTTTTCTGTATCAATTTTTAAGCTTATTCTCTGAACCATTTTTTTTTTTAAAGAGTAAGCCAGATGCTCTCCTTATGATATTTTAAAACAATAAAAGTCTTTAGTTGCAGGTAACTGTAGAGGAAATGGGCATAAAATAAACATACCAGCTGCCTCCATTTTAAAGAGAAAAACATAAGCCTGTATTATCCACGTAATTTTTTTTTACATACTATTTAACACAGAATAAAACAAAGCTTCAATAAAATCTGTTTTATTAGGCTCTAATGACATTTAATTGTGATACAAAACTCATCACATAAGAAATAACCAATGTAAAAAGTAACTGATTAAACCTGGAGACAGTATATAACACCCAAACAAACTTTTTATTTTTGTTTTTGTTTCTCTGCATAAATAACATATACAATAAAATCAACAATGTGTTTTTTTTAGTGGCTTCAAGAAAACTTTTGCCTGCATTGGTGAGGATAATGGGGATGTGATTTTGTTATGTTTGTGAAATGCATTGCGCATATAATAGACTGCATGCTGTAGAACCCTGGGGGCACACTATGCTACATATGGTATGGTGAGGTGGGTTGCAGGGTTATTAGCCAACTGAAAATTTGGTTGGGGGTAAAAGGGTTGGGGACATATTAGGGATGGTCATCTTGTGATAATCCTCCCTTTACTGCGGACATTCTTACCCATCCACTGTGTTCATTGGCCATAGGGCACTGTGGGTGTGGGCTCTAGTCTTCAGGTGGACTGTAAGTTTTACATTCACCCTAAAAAAAAAGTCCTATCACCCATGTACAGTAGAAGATATCATTTTCCCTGAAGCATGACCCTTGCAGATAAATGAGTTATAATAAGGTTTAGTCAGTGATGAAACAGTGATTTCATTTGCTGGCATAACTTTTCAATAAATCCGTTACCTGTTACCTCTTAAAAATCATTGAAAATCTACTGGGTGTTATTTTTATTTCAGTAATGTTATTAAAAAAAACACTTTATATAGACCTCAGGAAAATAAAACCTTATTACATGCAAATAATCTATTGTTATTTTGAAAGTTGTCTGTCATTTTATGGCATATCAATATCTGTATCCTTTCATATCAGTAATATGCTAATAGAGAACTGCCATGGTGATATGTATAATGTGCTATGCATAGAAATGACATACTTTACCTTCTGCTTCCACAGTGAACTTAAACCTTTAATAATGAATTCATGAATGCATCTAAACTAGAAAAGGATACATTGATAAGAAGCTGTTGATGAACTATACATACATTTTAATAAATACATGAGCATACATACATGAAATAACAACATTGAGGTGTTTTATGAAAGGAAGACATTTGCCGCTTGTCTGAGATTGCATTCTTGTATAATGTGACCTAACGTTTACTGTTTATGCACAAAGCACAATGGTGTATCTAGATTAGGTCTAGGAAATCATAGGCTTACCACCTTTTTATTAATAGATTCCCAGACACCCCCCACCCCCATGAAAAAACCTCGCAAATTACATTTTTATTTTTGCTCTTTGGAAAAAAAAAATTTCAACCTTTAACCTTTCTTCCTTTCCCACAATGTCCGGGAATAGAGAAATTTCACATTTAAATGACTTACGCCCTCCACTCTGCCCACGATCATTACAGACTGACAGCCAATCTGTAAGGATCACTGACATGATATGGCCAAACTGGAGGGTGGAAGTGATGTAAAAATGTATTCACCCTATATTGTATAGTCTGTGAATGAGGCACCTCTGAACTTCGGACACCTGTCTCAATTACTGGACTGTCTGAAGTAATCACGGACAGGTGGTAACCCTAGGAAAGCGAGATGTTGTAAAACCACAAGTCCTATCTTACTCATTCAGCTTTCTGTCTACGATGGCCAACTGACTATGCTGTTAGTCAGTTGGCCATCTTCTCCCAGTACAGACCGCACTGCCATATATTCCTGCTCAGCGGGTAAAGGAACACCAAAACTAGTCATCTCTTTATTCTATTTTTTCTCACCATACATTCTATGTATTACAAGGCAAGTAATAAAAAAGAAAAACATATATATGGAAGCTTATGCACTTATGTTAAGCAGCTATGCTTAGCAATAACTATATCCTGTTAGTACTAACATCACCTCTTTACTGGCCTTTTTTTTTACTGTAGATAAACTGTGTTGGTTACACTACAGAAAAATAAAAGTGAAAATGTTGCCCGTAGCAACCAATCACATTTTAACTCTCACTTCCTATTACATGCTAGAGAATGTCAGCTAGAATCTGATTGGTTGCTGTTATGGGTTGCTACATATGCTAATGTATTTATTAGTGATTAATTATAATAGTTTCTGTGCAGAACATGGATAATATAAAAATATAAATAGAATTTGGATATCCAATATTATAAGCATAAGATAGCAAACAATGCTATTTGACTATATAATAATAAGTTTTCAGTGGATGTTTTGATTTGCTACCTCACAATTTTTAGACGTCATTTATAAAATACAAATTGTTTGTGAGATGTTTTCTAGATTCGGCTGGCTCTTAGAAAGGGTTTCAGATGTTTGATTACTGCACAGTGTCCCCTCTGCAGTTTCACATATCAATCACATCTAGCAAGTAACAAGCAGGGCACCTTTGCCATCATTCACTGAATGGTGAAGCAGAAGGAGACCATAGAATACATGACATTTAAGCATTTTATTTATAACTCTTTACATTCACGTCAAAATGTACATGTCTCCCTACCAAAGTCCTTTATATAGGTAGCCCTATAAATGACCTCTCTATAGTCTCACTTTTAATGGACAACATTTCAAGGTTGTTGAAGTAGTACAAGCTTTGAAGGAAAACACATATATACTATACAGTACATTTAAAACGCTTTGATATGTCAGCACAGCTCTGCAAATATTTCAGATATGAATGACACCTTTCTAGTAACACAAAGTAATCAACAATTACAATTTTTAAATAATGCGGTTTGTATAAGTAATTAAAATTTGCTCATGCGATTCAAAACAAAGTGGACTTTTATGAATGGGGTGGGCCTTTGTTTAAAGATTTGAACATCAGCACCAGAAACATGGTGGCCCAGTAATGCCAACCTCTACTGCTGATGCCAGGAGGCTTTGCAGAAGACAACAAGACACATAATAAATAACATGGAAAAAATTAAACCATTTTGGCAAACTTGCCCCACATTCCATATACATTGTACAAATATAAAAATTAATGATTAATTATGTAGTTTACTCTATTATCATGGATAGGCTCTACTTTGGCTCTACCTTGGTATTGACCAAGGTAGAGCCTATCCATGTTTACCAAATTTACTCCTGTTTCTCATTCTCATATTATGCCCCCCGCGACTCCTCTGTTTTCCCCCCCCCCCCCCCCCCCCAAACAAAAAAAAACTTGGTGAGATGACTGAGAATATAACCATTACAACATTCTTGCAGTTACTTTTGAAATACAGCAATGCTGCAATGCACCTTGAAATTAGGCTAATTAACTTCTGGCTTTGTAGTAAAGAGGGCAAAAGAACTATGGACCAGATTCACATTTAAGAATCAGCGATGATGTCCCAGATGTGATCAATTAGATTCAGGTCTAGGGAACGGGTGAGCCAGTCCATAGCATCAATGCCTTCGTCTTGCAGGAACTGCTGACACACTCCAGCCACATGAGGTCTAGCATTGTCTTGCATTAGGAGGAACCCAGGGCCAACTGCACCAGCATATAGTCTCACAAGGGCTCTGAGGATCTCATCTCGGTACCTAATGGCAGTCAGGCTACCTCTGGTGAGCACATGGAGGGCTGTGCGGCCCCCCAAAGAAATGCCACCCAACACCATTACTAACCCACTGCCAAACTGGTCATGCTCGAGGATGTTGTAGGCAGCAGAACATTCTCCATGGCGTCTCCAGACTCTGTCACATCTGTCACATGTGCTCAGTGTGAACCTGCTTTCATCTGTGAAGAGCACAGGGCGCCAGTGGCGAATTTGCCAATCTTGGTGTTCTCTGGCAAATGCCAAATGTCCTGCACGGTATTGGGCTGTAAGCACAACTCCCACCTCTGGACGTCGGGCCCTCATACCACCTTCATGGAGTCTGTTTCTGACCGTCTGAGCAGACACATGTACATTTGTGGCCTGCTGGAGGTCATTTTGCAGGGCTCTGGCAGAGCTCCTCCTGTTCCTCCTTGCACAAAGGTGGAGGTAGCGGTCCTGCTGCTGGGTTGTTGTCCTTCTACGGCCTTCTTCACGTCTCTTGATGTACTGGCCTGTCTCCTGGTAGCGCCTCCATGCTCTGGACACTACGCTGACAGACACAGCAAACCTTCTTGCCACAGCTCACATTGATGTGCCATCCTGGATGAGCTGCACTACCTGAGCCACTTGTGTGGGTTGTAGACTCCGTCTCATGCTACCACTAGAGTGAAAGCACGGCCAGCATTCAAAAGTGACCAAAACATCAACCAGAAAGCATAGCAACTGAGAAGTGGTCTGTGGTCACACCTGCAGAACCACTTTTTATTTTGAGGGTGACTCCAAAACCAGACCTCCATGGGTTAATAAATATGATTTACATTGATAATTTTTGTGTGATTTTGTTGTCAGCACATTCAACTATGTAAAGAACAAAGTATTTAATAAGAATATTTCATTCATTCAGATCTAGGATGCGTTATTTTAGTGTTCCCTTTATTTTTTTGAGCAGTGTATATATATAGACTGGTATGAGTAAAACTGGTCTTCTCTGCTCACTACATTATTATTGCTATCTACTCCACTGTCCATAAGCAGCATTTACACTATGTATAACAGTGGAATCCTTGAGTCAAAATGATTGGATAATACAATTTAATTTAATTGTACTATGTGATCTTATAAATATAGAACTTGCAGATGGATTAAGAGCAATGCTTAAGCAAGGTACACAATTACCCAATCCTGCAGGAATCCAACTGACCAGACAGTTTACCATTATTACAGGAGAACTACTACATTCGATCTTTGCATACACACTTGTCCAATTTACTGAGATCTCCATCACATTTAACTATCTCTTGATTTTGTTATACTTTAATGTTTTCCTGTGTACACTGTACAGATATCTGCCTATGATACACCAAAGACTGCCAGAAAAGTCAGACAGACTGTCGTACCTGCTGAACACTGCCCACATTTGCCTGACATTATACCCTCAGGGATCGTGATATTAAAGACATTCATGAAATGAAATCATCTGATGCAACGTTTCTTAACACTATACATCAAGATTGTGGGCACGGACATACTCTTTCAATATCATTCCAAATGGTCTGAAATTACTTGATGGTCCGGATTATTGCATAGGTGTGTACCTGGCATAACACCAGTACATGCAATATACAATCTTCATAATATATACACAAAATTTTACTATATTACTATATTGTACAGAAACTCTTGAAATAACCAACTCAACATATGGAAGTATATTCAGATTTTCACTATAGCCTTTTTCTAACATACACTGCAATAATTTATATGGCAAACTTCAAAGGAGTTCTTTCTCTTCCTAATGGTCACTCAAATATAAACTGGATTCTTAAGCCACAAATATTACTACATATGATACAATTCATAAGCATATAGAATAATGCATGTATACTAACAGCAAGTAATCAAGTACACTTCCTATTATTCTGTTTATCAAAGCCAATTATTGACTATTGGTTTACACTTAGTTTGGGACCCGCGCATGCACTAGGACATAGGAAGGGACTAATACACCGTTCTTTGGAGGAGCGAAGCTCCGCCGTGAGATGGCAGGCACCTTGTTAGGTATTTACCTCTGCATTACACTATAATAGTACATTTGATCCTATCATTCTTCTCATGTTAATCTTATATATAAATGTTTACATGTTCTGCTAGTACCTCGGCCCTTGATTTTGACCAATGCATTAAGATACTTGATTACTTGCTCTCAGTATACATACATTATTCTATATGTTTATGAATTGTATCATACTGTATGTAGTGGTATTTGTGGCTTAATCATCCAGCTATATTATCACATAAATCTGGGTGACAAACACTGTGTAGTGCGTTCCAACCTGAAATACCAAAAGTGTAATACCATTTTCTACTTATGTCTGAATGGTATTTTAATTGTTTTCTGCTTATTTTGCCTTCTGTACTTTTTTATTGTTATTTCCATTAAAAGTTAAGTTTTATATTGTTATTTCATGGGTTGCTGGTTTTGACTTGCAGCATTATACTAGACTATATTGATTTTGTACCGCTAGGTATATTCCAGGAGTGTTTATCTCTAAACTGGCTAAAAGTCCTGTTTTGGACTTTATTGTTACTTGCATAGAAAAATTATTTGTGCTTCAAACTATAGGTACAAAGTAACATTCTAACTTTCCTTGGCCAAGTCATTTAGTATGGTAATTCTCTGAAGGACTTTGCATAGTACATCAATCACTAGTTGTACTGAATAAATATAAAACTCAAAGAATTAAACAGTTGCAGCTCTTCATGACTTTCACAGTCATAAAATGTGCCTTTCCATGGGAAACCAGATTGTGTCTTCTGGTTTTCTTATGTATGGGTTGAATCTTGAGGGATTGAAGTAACCTAAACACTAAAATATGTGCAGTAGTAGAATAAAGGACTTAGATACACTACTTAAAATTAAAATGTCCACAAAAAATATCACCCACGTTTCAATGCTTTCAGATAATTT
>WWET01000236.1:380056-397078 GCA_011038615.1 Limnodynastes dumerilii | reverse complement strand
ACCTAACCTTCAATATTACTGTTTTGCATTGTTCTATGAAATGACAGTAAAGGAGAAAGACTAATAGGGGTCCATAGACAAAGTATAATAAATACATAACACTGCTAATGAGTGCAGCAAAAAGCTTATGAATATAAGAGACACCTTTTAAGAAATGCAGTATTTTATCTTAAAAACTTAGTCTGTCACTCTTATCCCTGTAGGACAAGGTTTAAATAATAGCACATGAGAATATTTATTATATTTTAGGGAAAATGTAGTGCCCGCTTGGTGTCCTTTTTCAAGGTCTTATTCTTTGCTGTAACAATCTTTTGGACTACATATAATAAAACTGTGTACATTCTAGACTTCTTAAAAGGATTTCACTCATAGCATTACTTCTGATTCAAGGCAATTATGTACCGTCTTCCAATTACGGTAAATCCTATTAAAAGCACTTTCATTATAAAATGCATCCTGTTAAACCAGACTAGAGTAATGGGGGTGAAATACAATTCATAATTTATCGTGAGTGTTTTTACTTGACTTCTGAAAAGCTATAGGATCAGGTAAATGATTAAGAATAACCTCAGCAGCAACTTCTTAAATTCTGTAGTAATCATCTCTTTAGGCTTTGCTGACTGAGACTTATATTTAGATATATATATTACATTTTTTTTTATTTATTCAATCATTAAATTAGCAACACAATCTATTGTACACAGTTATCTATTGTACACAATATGTCTTGTAATACTACAAAAGAAAGACAAATGTATATTCAAAGTAAAATACGTAAAATAAATATATTTTTAAATGCATTTGTGTCAAGAGCTTTGTAGAAGGTCACATAAAATGGAATATATATATATGGCATTTGCATTTGGAATTATAGTGTAGGTTAATGGTTAAGAGGAGAGTGTTCAGAGTAAAGGTTGAGCACAAGGATGATGATTTGGGGAGACTGAGGGATATTGGTGTTGTTAATAATAAGAGTGGAAGGCAATAGATGATAATGATAACTCTGTTCGAAGGAAAAGTCATTGCTGGTGAAGAGACAAAAGGTGTCAACTCAAGGATAAAAAATGTGGATTGCAGGTTGGGGTTAGAGGATGAAGGTGAAGGAACTACGTAGAGGAAGAGCATTGTTTAGAGAATACAGTATCATGTGTTATGTGGCCTCTATCACTGGGTGACAAAAGAATTCTATTGGAGAAGCCACAAGAAACAGAAATAGTGTGTTGGCAAACTAATCCATAACAATTCACTACCAGGATTCACTAAGTGAGAGTTCATTACAATTCACTTTCTTATTATTTGATATTACTATTCTCTGTAATGTTTTCTAATAACATATCAGTTAACAGTGTCATAGCTCTATAGCATTTTAATCATACAGCAATAAATGATGCTAAAGCCTTTATCCATTATCAGAACTGTGGTCATTTACCATTAGTATTGGATGCACATAATCTTGCTTTAAAAATCCCATCTTCCTAACTTCAAACCTCTCTGAACTTTGCCATAGACATTTAATAAAGAAAGCTCCTGCAGGCTTATCTGAACATACATTCACTGTGTATTCATTTGAAGGGGTGTCTAAAGGCATTAAGCTCACATGTACAATCAAATGATCTATGAAATGGTTATGCTGGATTTGGAACAGCACCGTGATATATTCATTTGTATTGACATAAGCTTCATGAAAATATAAGTCCATTTTTATTTGCCCTAGACGATGACATTATTTGAATATTGGAAAACAACCAATTTTAAAGCCTAAACAATAATTGAATTATTTAATAGGGGTTTTTACCATACTGTCCCTTGTCCCTCTGAGAACTGCTTTTAGTTCTAAATAATATAGTATAACTGGTATATAACTTTATTAATACATTGAAGATCTAAAAAAACTATCTTGATTGTCTACCAGTCATGGGCATTAGGATTAATGTCATGTCTACCATATTGTTTAACATATTGGTACCCAAAACTCCATTATTAATAATAATAACAATAATAATAATAATAATAATAATAATAATAATAATAATAATAATAATCATCATCATTATCATCATCATCGTCATCAACATCATAAAGCAATCTTTGCACAGCTTATATTACAAGAAATAAGATGCAAAACTCCTCTGTGAAGTAACCTTTATTACATATATGCATAAAACCAAACAGAAATCCAATCTTGGATGAAAGCTAAAAATGAAGAATCCAATTTAAATGCACATGCAGCATATGTATTGCATTGTGACAATTGTTAGCCATGATAAGCAGAAAACGAATACTCCTATCTAATTACAGCTATCAAACTATGCATCACTTGAGATTTTGTCAATCAAAAAATGACAAAGAAGAAATGTGCGTTGAAATGTGCGTTGTGGGACATTTTTTGTCACAAACATGAATTTCCTAGTCAAAACAAACATTATTATTGTAACTCCTGATTACAAAGAGATGAGTATGTGAAGTACATAGCATGAGTACCAATTTTGAACATGTATCTATACAAAGCAGGATTGTCTTTAAATATCATGCACCCCTAGTCACAAAATGAATGGCTTCCTCACCTATCATTACATTGTACTATTCTTCTGTAAGACAGATCACAGATCACAGCAAGCTCTGAGTCAAGGAGTCCTGCCACTGGGTTCTGTCAGTGAACACTCTGTGACCCAGGACTGTGGGTCAACAGTTGACAACTCTAGGACACAGACATATACTATAATTGCTGTAGATTGTAAAATGGATTTCCCTTAACTAAAGCCTCTACAATAGAACAACTGGTTATATTAAAACACTTAGAGATGAGTTAGGAATGGAACCAGTTAGATGATTTTGTGTGGGACCAGTGGGTCAAAGAGAAATGATGAAAAGGCATGTTTAAAAAAAAGTAATTCTGTACACTTTTGTGTGGCTACTAAGGGTTACTCAATTCAGCCACCTTTTACCAGCCCAGACAGAGATTCTCTGGTGTATTTTTGTACTGTCACTAAACTGGGGACATAAAAATGAATAGGGCACTATAACTGGACATATAAGGGACTGTGCGTCTAAATGTGGGGTCTTAGAAGGGCTTTTGCATTTCAGTGGAGACATTTCATCATTTGACTTTAGGTAAGTTCCGTTAGCATTTTTATACAGCAAAAAACACTGGTAAGTAAAACAAAATGTAAAGTTAGAATGTAAGAAGTCTTAATTTGTTACAGAAGACAAATGTAAGCTATGTAGTATTGTTAACATATATTATTATAATCACTTGCTACAAATAAAACAAACAGAATTCTGACTTTTTTTTACAATGTTGTGGAATTCAGTTGTACAGGTGGGCAACGTCACAAATACAAGGTAAACCTTTTATTGCAGTATATCAGTAAGCAGCCTTCCCGTTATCATAGCTTAATATTATAGGGCTGGATCCAGACCTGTGCCCGACAAGTCACTTATGTACACAAGGTGCGTAAGTGGCCTGATTTTACTGGACGGTGCATGCGCCTTCCAGATGTTACGCTAAGGTTTACTCACAAATGGGCTGTGCTTCCCCTCCGTCCGCTAAAGTGGGTGGGGTGAAGCATGCAAAATGTACACTATCCCCACAATTGTGCGGATCAGTGATCGTATGGGCCACTGATCCGCACGATTGCATTAAGGTTGCCTTGTGGCAGCGTAAGCTGCCATAAAGCATGCATAAGAGAGGGGAGTGACAGGTGGCGTGCAATGCCCTCTCTCTCTCGGACGGACAGACCCCTGCACGTTCGGAGACCGTGCGGGGGTCTGGATCCGGCCCAGAGTCTTTGAGTGCTAACTTATGTTGTATGTATTCAGAATTACTGGAAGGGGATCAGAAGAATTTTCCATCAAACACTCAGTGTCAGTCATGATATGTGTGTGTATATGTGTGTGTAAAACACTGTGTATAAAACAGTGTGTATGCAGTTTAGAATACGCCATCAGGTCTGGCATGAAATATTGATAGTCAGAATGTCAACAGATCAAATCGTAGACAGGTCAAAATGTTGACAGTTGAGTATTATGTTAGTATTTTTTTTTTGCATATGTAACCTTAATGCGATACTAACATAATACTCAACTGTCAACATTTTGACCCGTCTCCAATTTGACATGTTGACTTTATGCTCAAAAAGCATTACAGGGCACTCAAATATGTGACTTCTAATATCGACTTGCACCTGCCTGACAGGTATGTACACTTAATGGGTGGGTGGTAGGCAGTTTTTGCTTTTTTTTCATTATTGCACATTAATTGTATATGTTTTGAGAGCAGAACACTTTTAACAATAAAATTGCAAAATTAGAGCAATAAAATTACTCACAAGCTCTTATCAGCCTTTCCTGACTAATTGTAAACGGTATAAGAAGGGTTCTTTAATGTAAAGGTAGTAATGTGTAAAATAAAAGAGATATTTACAACAAGTTTGTACATTACAGTTGGTAAGGGTATTTTTTAGAAATTATGCAATATTCATTTTGCATATTCAAGTTATTTCTTTAAGATTTACCCCCATCATTTAATAAACAGAATAAAAAAAAAAATCAGGTAAATACCTATGTGTTTTAATTTAATTACATAACTATTCCTCCATAAATGTCTTTTAACGATAACTTCTCAGTCTAAATGCTATTTTAAAATGCCTCAAAATAGAATCTCCCATTTAAATTCATTAAACCTATTAGAATGTAGTTTCATTTCATAATATCTAGAATAACTGACTAATACATGCGCTCTCATAAATGAGTTTTTGCCATTAATGTATTTAATTCCTTATATCCATCTTTTAGATTTACATGTATTATATTGATTTTTATAGACAGACTTTTCCTATCTAGGGCAATCATAAAAAGAAAAAGTGTAGAACAGGCAACTTAAAAATTGAAGTTTGTCCAGTCCATAACAGTTACCTCATTATTCCCAGTGGATGCCAAATACAGTGAAATATTAATACAGTAAGCTTCTATTTCCTCTATCTCTTTTAATGTACTGTACGTGCATCAGGAGTATGACACTGAGGGAAAGGAAAAATAAAATGTTTTAGTATTAAAAAAAATTACAGTTGGCCAATATGAAGAATGCCTTATGAAAAATGGGTCACACTGGAGTCATTGGACTGGATCCAGAGTTTGAGGATAAGAGGAAAAACCTAGACACAACCAATATCTGGGTGAGTGAAATTAACGCTGCTTTTTGTATGCAAGGAGAATATTTTGCTGAAGCTTATTGGACACAGATCTAAGAAGATTGTCCAATCCAGTTGGAGAAAGTCTCCAGTAATGGAAACAATATATCTCTTTCTCTGGAAATAAACAAGAGGGAAAGCCTCAAGGAATTTAAATTTCTCCAAAGCTTTTTGATAAGTTAAAGGCATTTTTGCTTATGTTCGTACTAGTTTTCCTATGACTTCATCACGAAATTCAGTGTTTCTCATAAGAGGCAGGGTTGTGGGCCTTTAGCTTAAATTTGTGACATAAAATATGAAAGGACCAATTTTCCTAAGCTGTTGAGGGCTTTCCTAATTATGGAGGTGAAGAAATATGACTAAGGTGACGAAACAGGAAAAGTCAATCTCTAAGGGGAGTGTTTGTGTAACCAGCCCCTGAGATGTTGAAATAGTGCCATGCAATTGTAAGTTGCTACATTTTGTTGCTAATTCTACCTCTTTTGTAATTGCTGAAGCTTAATTAAACATATTCAGGGCACTTAAATACTTACAATATATTACCATATATTGTAAGCGTGTGGAGTTTACAATTGATTCTCTACATATCAGCTTGCGTGAACAAAAGTAGTATAGATTGGAGGTGGAACATCAGTTTTGCAAATGAGGTGTTTGTATTTTTTTTTTTATATTTAAAAATATTCAAATATTTATTGAAGTTTTTCTTACATGAAATATTTGATAATAAATGTATAATGTTAGGATAAAAAAAATAATTACTGCTTTGTATTCTTCTGTGACTGCAGTAGGCGTGCTTGTAAAAAGCAGTTGCGAACAACCTTATTGTACTCCGAGTTTTTGCCAATTTATCATGTTGTCCCATCATTTTGTTAATATTTCTTTTAGGTCAGTTTTCCAACAGAAACTACAAATGATATTTCACAGATAATATAGCAGTATTCCAGGATATATTCCACAGGGGCCCAGAGATGAAATGTTATGCCAGAAAAAGGTTATGTCCCTGTCATTAAATCCAATACCATTTAGAAGAACCATATTGCAGCAGAGAGAAAATTGCTAAGGTACAATGTTTGCTAGCAGTTTTTCCTATTAATGACATAGATTGGATAAATCAATAAATCAAATTCCAATCTTTCCTTTGCAGATATCACATTTTTATGCCTATAAAACACTTTATAATGCCATATATTTATATGGGCATATTATTATCTCAGTTTTCTGGCCAGACACTTTATCTGCGCCAATTTTTTTATGCATTTTGGGGCATGGCTTAACTCAGTTAAAGAACATAATCAAATAAAGTATGCCCTATGTTTTATGTCCGGAACTTTGTCTCGTACGTGTGCAGATCCGTCAGACAATGGGGCACATCTCCTCCACCTGTTTAAACTCCATAAGGTGGGCGGGGGAAGCATTTTAAATTTACAGTAGGGGTGGGAATAATGGGTTACAAGTGAATCTACGGTTGGATAGACCGCTGATCCGCATGTGACTTAAGGCTGCTTTATGGCAGAGTAAGTCATAAAATCTCCGCAGGAGAGAGGGGAATGACAGAGGGAATTCACGCCCCTTTTCCATGCCTGACAGATGTTTGGACTGGTCCACAGTGATTTTCCAGCCTCTGAAGCATATTTTGACCATTGGATAACATTTTATGAAATTGGGATAAGTAAAGCATAGTAGACCATCAGATCTTCACAAGTCTCAAGTCACAAGTCACAAGTCTTCACAAAAATCTACAAATGAAAATAAATGTCCCAATTTATTTGCAGAGAACACATAGCCATATATGTGAGTCACAGTGCTGCCATCAAAATTGTGATTCTTTACATATGCCAAATAATAACAGAAAAGTGAATATAACTATAGAATCTTTAATGCAATGATTGGGTTGCTTGGATCTCTTTATTATTACATGGTAATGCAATACTTGCTATTCAAATATACATAAACAAACTAAATAGTGTAACCTCTTATTATTAACATACAGTGTATCAGTATAAATCCTTTTTAATATTGTTGCTTCTGAATGTTTTTTTTTATTATAGTTAAAAGGTTATAGTAGTCTTGCGTAACACAAGGCTTGAATAAGCAAGAACTGAGATTTTCCTGCAAGCTGATCCCTGAGCAAAAGATATGTTAGTGCTTGGCATCACTATCCAGACTTACATGTGTTTTGTATTTAGCACCATGGGCCTACCCTAAATTTGCCATCTCAAACATATAGAAATTATAGGAAGTATTGAAGTCTGCTTTTGAGCCTGTATTGTAAACTTACTGTATTGAAAGCTACTTGGGAACTCATTCCAGTCGCTCTGTTAGAAGTTATCTAAGTCAGGGTGGGTTTGAATGGGTTTCATTCAATTAGCATGGATGCATGTGCATGGACAGTGGCTGCTATCTGATTATGATGCCTGGAAGTTTGTAAAGAAAATTAGTTGGGACCCAGTTCACTATCATTGATATTTTTGTATATAGTAGTTTTTATTTTTATTTGCTCCTTGCAGTTATTCTGGTTGACACGTTCATTTGTCCAATGTAAAGATTCAATACACAGAATCCGATGAGTTTCCACACAAAATCTGTACAATAATTACCAGAATGAAGAAAAATACTTATTATTTGGCTTATACAATGAAATTCGATGCTGTCATTTATGCATTAGTAACCGGAATAATAATCAATTCACTTTTTTTTGTCCTTACCTAAGCTTAAGTAGAACTAGCTTTAAATCCTGGCCTTTATTGACATCCGTATAATGCAGCTGGGAAATGGAGATGTGAAAGTGTAGCTCAACATTAACACTGTAGCTGCTTTAGCTCTTTACAACTGATTAATCAGACACTTTAAAGATGTGGATACATTGAGAGACAATTTGGAGAGCTTTGTACTAATCATTTAAGTGATACTGAATTGCTTATTTTAAATACAAGAAAGAAACAACTTAATGAGTTGATGAACAGGTGCAAATTATAGTAGTAATTATCCTGAAATTTACAATCACCCTTCAAATGTATTAAACCTTCCAAACATTTCCCTTTGAAGACTTCTACACTCTATACATTCCTTTATTTTGTATTTCTACAACAGTAAAACTTGCTTTATCTACTTCTTCACTTCCCATTCATAAATATGGACTTGACCCAGACTTCTGAAAATTGGGTGTCTTCTGATCCCTATGAATGGAAAACACTCCCTGTGTGAGAGCACAATCAAACACACCACGATTTCTGTACAGATCTGGAATCACAAGATCCAGACATCCGTGATTATTTTTGTTCTAATGGGTTTCTGAGAGCAGACAATTGAAAGTGCTAGTTAGCAGTGTTGCAAAGCGTACATTATAGGCGTGCCCAATGCACACCGCCCTATCCAGACTTTGGGCCAGATCCAGAACTACGTCTGTCTTCCATAGAAACGATACGCAGATTACGTACAATAGCCACTACGCATGCACAGTAGCTATTGTTTATTGAATTATGTCCGTCTATGGAAGACGGACGTAGTTCTGGATCCGGCCCTTTGTCCCCATTCATAGTGAGGAAATCTTAAGGCAGATGTCAGCCAATGGAACTCTGTGTGAGAGAGGGGAGTGGTCACCTTCACACTCGCAAGCAAAGCTGGATACCTCAGAGCGCAGCACAACCGATAGTCTGGATCCACTGGCCACACTGATATCATTTTTGGGAACAATGGCCATTCTACAATGGGTAAAACCTACAGTAAGCATAAACTTAAATCTGGTGACTTGCAATTTTTGGAAAAGAAAGTTAAGACTGTGAATTACATTTGTTTGGTTTCTTTCTTTTTATTAAAAAGAACTGAAACAAACTTTTTACTGAAAAGAACTGAAGAACTGAAAAGCTATCTATATTGGCCAGGTAGATAAAAGAGTGTGAGAAAAAGGTAATGAAACTTCCTTTCATTTTTTAAGAACTTTGTGACCCTTTATATCCACATTTGTGCCCCCAAAAAACTTGAGGAAACCGCCTACCCGTTGTAGTGCCATTATGAATTATTAGAATTAATCTTTTCCTATGCAAATTACTGTAATGTTTGCAATTACCTTCACCAGGGTCATGTACTGAAAGCAGTGGTATATTATATTAATATAAGTACTTCATTGTACAGTTATTTTTAACATTAAATTTGAATGCACACTTGATAGTCTTTGACTTGTCATGTGCTAACCTCCTTAACCTAACCTGTCAATTGCCTACGTAGTCATCTAGCTGTCATAAAAAATAATATGGGTATTGTATGTTTCCATGAAGTATGAAAAACACAGATGAAACTATGTATCGGTACCTCATAAAAGACTGAACTTAATAATACGCAGCCAGCTTTAAAATGACTGTAGTTTCTAAATTTTGGCTCTACATTTTCCACATATATGTTTTTTTATTACCTTTTAAAACAACAACTAGTAGCTCCTGCAACAGTATTTCTTATGCTGCACCATTTTTATTGAGATCAATAAAATGGTCTTGTATACAAATATTTTCAATCTTTATTAAAACAAATCCAATTTTACTTACATAATTTCTTCAAGTCCATATAAAGTGATTAAGTAGGACAGTAATGTAGCATCTGACACCATACTCAGCATGATGCTTATCATGACAGAGAAATTTAAGTAGGAATTTCTCCCGAGGCTTTTTTTTTTATCTGCTGATGTTCTTTATAAATATTAATTTTAATTCAATATATTTTTAGAATTTAATTTCTCATCCCCTACTATTACCACCCTGAAGACTTGTAGATTAAACCATAGTATATTAACCTGTTAGGATCTTCAAGATGGCTTTAATCATTTCACTATGTGGCAAAGCTATATTTTCCCAGGGGTCTGACTGCCTTTCGTCAGCAATTAATTAACTTACTGCTTATGGAAAAAATATCAGTTCCTTACTTGTACTTTCTATAGGTGTCAATAACATTCTGTTATTCAGTAACACAATTTTCTGTGCATGTTATATTATTATAATAAAAGTATAGATAGTTAAAGATAAACATATATCTAACTGAACACATCACTTTCATAAGTGAGATCAATGAAGCTGCTACTATATTTCTAATTGGTTGAAGAAATGTCCATTTATTTCTGATATAATATAATTTTATTTATTATTTGTTTGTTTTATTTATATTACAACGTTAGCAGAGAATGTGGAATTTTGCTGCCTGAGGGGAATTATGAAAGCACGCCATCCCTACATGTCAGCATTTTGTCCTTTTGCATTTACCTAGAGCCCAGTCAGTGAACATATGTACAACCTGTAATAAAATAGCCAGCAGTAGTATCATGTCTACTGTAATTGGCCAATTATTAAACCCAACAGCAGTAGTGAAATCATATAATCTGTCAAGTAGCAGTTGTAGTCATGTCCAGTTCTGTGACAGTAATGTCCTATCATAAACACAGTCATGACCAGTACTATTCTTATTAGTCGTGCTCAATGTCAGCTGCCCTATAATATATTTAAAAATATAATATATTTCTAGAATTAACTTTTTTATTTTATTTTTTTATTTATTTATTTATTAGATTTTTTACATTTTTAAGGCCTCACTTCTCTCCGATGCCTCTAAGTTCACACACATAGTGCACTATACACTATGTCACACAGTGGATTTTTGTGACATATGGTACCAACTAACATCTTGGACCGATCCAGACCATCGGAAGTCCACACAGCAGAGTGGAGAGCACTCTCCTGTCACTTCCTGTTACAGAACCTTACCTTAACTTCTCCTCATAGATCTGCATCTGTCAGAACACAGATCCATGCAGAACTGCTTACCGCACCCCCTGGCACTTCATTTGTATGCCTAACCGGCCTGTGTGGGGCTGGGATTAGGCAGGTGGTGCCACGCAGGAGGCTTCCATAAATCCCCTAATGTTATTATATGAGGATCACTAGCTGTGGAGAAATGGAGGAGATAGGTTCTTAGGAATTAAGTTTAGCTGAAATAAACTAGTATATTTTAGTATAGCTAATGACTTGACGTAAAATGCCAATAGCAGCTGTGATTCAGCATAATTACAAACAATGGGCTTGATCCAGATTTGCGAAATGCAACAGTTTTCTGCATGAAGAGTACAGGAAACACCCACATTTCACAAATGACTCTTCCCACATAAATCTGAAGCCTCGGGATCCAGTATTCTGTGCAGGAAGTGTATTGGACAGTGGGCGGGACGAGCCATACTTGTGTGCGCATAATGGGAGGGAGGCCGTTTGCAAATCTTACAGTAAGGGATTGATTAAGCCTTTATGTACGTGTCTGAGTTACGGAAGGTGGGGTCAGTGCATAACATTTAACGTAGGGTTGTGGCTTTAACAGTCAGTATGTGCAATAAGAGTTGCCCCCCCTCTGACCGCAGTGGACTTCTGTATCCAGCCCAGTAAGAGGAAAGAGCAATCACTTTTGCCAACTTCTCACTCCATCTCTTCCAAAAGATCCTCCTGTTGTGTGTCCAGTCAGCCTTCTGCCCCATCCTTTTATGTCCAGTCAGCCTTCTGCCCCATCCTTTTATGTCCAGACAGCCTTCTGCCCCATCCTTTTATGTCCAGTCAGCCTTCTGCCCCATCCTTTTATGTCCAGTCAGCATTCTGTCCTCTCCTTATTTGTCCAGCAATTCATACACTCACTTAATTCTTGACTTTCTGTTTTGAAGTCTTCTTATGTCCTCCACGGCCATGTGGGGCCATGGGTACCTGCTTATTGTGCCCAGTGGGAATGATGGTCCTGGGTAGACCTCTGATGCAGGTGACATAGGGCTAAAGGTAGCCCTGAAAAGGGTTGGTAAAAGCAATGCAAATGAGTAGGGTCCGGGGGCATCAGGGAGTGCAACGAAATGCTGACACTCGATTTCGCTAGATAGCTTTTTCAAACCTGATGCTGACAGTTTTTTTGAGCAGAGCAGGTGGGTTCACACAACTAATTCAGCCAATCAGATTCAAAAGTTCTGTGCTTCTTATAAATATGGATCAATACTTAAGAGCTTAGTGTGATTGACAAAAATATGGGTCAATTGGCTTAATTTCATTCTAGCAATCCTGAAGTTAATAAAAAAAACTGCCCTTGGTAAGCATGGGTTATAATCTAGTATATTGTGATTTATATTTTAGCAATGAAAGCAATGAAAAATGATTATTTTAATCAATCAATTCTGAAAATAGAATCAATATAATAAGAGTGGAACTTGTAAATATCTCATGTCTTGAGGATAATAATGCAATTCCCAAATTAATATATATTCAGTAATACATTTGAGATTTAGAGAACATTAGTTTATTTTCTAAAATGAAAAGAAATTCTATATGAGCAAATATGTAATTGTAAAATGTATTGTAATATTATATATGAATATATAGCCTGAGCATACTAATTTAATACATGCAATGCCATTGAGTGACATTTAATACTTATTAAATAAGTTAATTAAAATCAAAACCATTGGCTACTTATCCCTTTGCCCATCACCTACTCTGTGTTTTATGAAAATGTTGCAGTTTTATTCTTTTATACTTTGTGATGAATAAAGCTTTAATATATTGTAACTTTGGGCTGGATCCAGACCTTGTTAAGTGCATGAACTTAGTTACACATGGGCTAAACCATGTTGATTGCAGGGGAGTCCTATTACATCTGTTGCAAACAGTATTAGGGTTGAGAGGTGATGTTTCCTATCCCAAGTCTAAATAACAGTGTGATAGTAACACAGGTCAGTATCTGTGCGCAGTAAGCAATTCAAAGATATATCCCTACATGCAAAGAATACAATTAACTTGGCTCCTCCTGAAATCAACATGGTTTAGTCCAGGAGTAACTAAGTTCATGCACTTAACAAGGTCTGGATCCAGCCCTTTATCTTTTAAAGGAAATGGAGCGAGGAGTGCTTATTGTTTATAGTATATAATACCAGACGCTATTTGTCAGATGATAGGGGAGGGATATAAGACATAGTTTACATACAACATGATGACATATCTTTATTCCACTATAGCAGTGCGATGCAGAATCTGTTCCCTCCAGTGTCTCCTGAGGCATGTCACTCACCTTATTTCACTCAAGTGAACAATTTTGAGGTTGTGTGCACATCTATATGTTTCCAACTAACTCAAAACAACTTTCTATATGGGAGTGTGGATAGCTTTCCAATCATATGTCCTTATCTGAGGTTAAAATTGTAGGTATCACATTTGAACTCATGACTCAACAACAGAAATAAATTCTAACATGGAATACTTTACGCTAGGTATGTATTTTATTTTTATGGGTGAATTTGCAGATTTACGTTGTAAAGGAATTATTCAGGTTATTCAAAATTTTAAAAAATGTTTAAATTAAAATTAATATAGACATATAATTTATTATTATTTTTACCTAATTGAAAATGGCAGTGTAAATATTAACTATTTCCAAACCACTACACTGAATTTTCAGCATAAAAGTGTATAACAAAAACAGAAATCCATGCTGATAAAAATGTATAGAAATATGAAATTGTAAATATTAGTTAAAAGCTGAAAGCTACAGCTTTCTTTTTGAAAAGCGAACGTGTAACTAATAGATGCTAAAATATGCATTTCCTGACATTAAATTTTCAATACTTGGAAAGAATAGATATCATTTGCATAATTTGCTGGATCTGAATTTGACTTCAAACATTGCAAAAAAAAGTCACTGCCTAATGTTTTTGTAACTCAAATTATAAATGGCGTATGTCAACCTGAGCTCATTGCCACATGTTTTTCATTAATCTAAAGGCAAAGTGTACTGATTCAAGGAGCTCACATTTTTCAAAACAGGGAGAATACAGAATGAGCGACTGACCTTTATTACAGAACATGTTTTTTTAATGTTCAGAAAGTATTTATACCTACAGTATCTAAAATATATGTGAGGTTTTGACTAACTAAAAAAATCCTTCAATGTCTAAAGTAACAACCATTGTGTATAGAAGTCATATAGTGTAAAAAAAACTAATAAAGCAAAAAAGACAAAGCTAGGAAAAAGATTATAAGGTCACAAGGGCAATATGCGGAAATGGAAAATGTCATTTAGCCAAATAAATATTCTTTCTTCCCAGAAATCCCTTACAGTTTATTTTTTTATGATCTATAGATCTATGAACTTCAACTTTTCATAAATTCTAATT
Source organism: Limnodynastes dumerilii (assembly GCA_011038615.1). Classification (NCBI taxonomy): domain Eukaryota; kingdom Metazoa; phylum Chordata; class Amphibia; order Anura; family Limnodynastidae; genus Limnodynastes; species Limnodynastes dumerilii. The sequence goes on along the minus strand of WWET01000236.1, from coordinate 382,720 downwards.
GTTTTACTAAAGAAGAGTCTAAACAAACCCTCCAAATGTAACACTTTAGAATTTGGGCCAAAACTGGCTACTAAATTAAAGGTATATCTTTATCAATCACCCAGAACATTTTCTTCAAATTATACAGTTTCTACACACATATTATTCCTTGTAAGAATGAGCCAAACTCGTGACCAATGCCCTTTGCAAGGTTTTTTATACAAAAAAAGTTGGACAAATCTTTGTGTTAATATTAATCTAATTTAGACATATTGATTGTTTTACCACTAAGATGCATATTACTTCCCTATTTATTCTTAAAGAACCTGCACATATTCCTGTTCTTTTTAGTTGGAAGGGCATTGGGAATTCACACTGCGCATACCCAGGATAGGAGTGAGCACAGAAAGTCTGCGCATCTGTGCACTGTGTTCGTGAAACTGCATCTTCCACAATATTAAACTGAGTAAAAGGGCATTTCTGTCATTTAAAAAGGTGCAGTAGCTGTGTAAGGTTCCTGTCCTTCTGTGAAAATATTACCCCATGTCAGGGGGTGGTGTATGTCATGGGCACAGGTCATTGTCAATGGGGAATTTTTTTTTGCAAGAATAGCAGTGGAATGCTTCTACTATGCTTAGGCATTGCTGTAATTTATGTATAAATACAGTAGTTTTAAGTGGGGTTTTCATGGTGTTAAATTGATTAAATGTAAAAAAAACAAAAACATAGGACACTGGCAGAGCCTGTGGCAGTACAACCCACAGCCGCTGTGCATACTGCTTCATGTGCTGGGGTTAAACACCTGCACTTTTTCCCTATGTTTTTGTCGGCTCAGACAGTCCTATTTCGAAAGCTGGTAGCTGTATCATGGTTCAAAACAATCTGGGAATAGAAAATTGCTATTGGGAACAGGAACCTATTTCCTCGTTCCCAATTGCTATAGGTTGCAGCAGGTATATTTGGGTTAGACTGCGGTGGGTATAAGGTTAGGGTTAGGGCTTAAGGCGAAGGTTAGGGTTAGGCTGCAGGGCAAGGAGAATTAGGGTTAGGAAAAGGGTAGGGTTACCTAAAAACACTTACCTTTTAGCAGATGACTTTTCGTGTCTCCACAAATTGCATCACTGCTGCTATCCACAATAGAAACTGCCACAAGCCACCAAAAAATACCATCATACCAGCAAACCATATCCATTAAAGTAGACATATTTGTTCACTGCAGGCAATATTGTAAGTGGTGTTATAACTGTTTTAATCATTAAAGCTGGATACTCCTTATACAATAATTATCCAGTTATCAGTGTCATTGCCTTATTATCATAGTCAATAGTACATTGCATAGATCGACAAATCTGTCCAAAAATGCTCTCTCATGACAAGATGACCACTTAGTATTCCCAAATGATCTGATCGCCACTGGGCTATTCCTATCTTGATCGGTGCAAGGAAAGGGGGGAAAGAACTAGTTGTTACATAATGTGTGCACTGATCGTTGTCTCAGGTGTACAGTGTGTTATGTTATTTGCCATAGTATGTAACCACCATAAGAATTGCCAATACATAAGATCAAATTCAGCAATATTTAGTACATGAATATTGTTATAGAAATACATATGTGTAGATCTTCAGATGCAACAGGTTTCTAAATATTAGCATTTGTGCCACAAATTTGTCCAGAATGCAATTAACATAAAAGTATAAACCTTAATAATATGATGGTCTCATATGCACAAGATAGATGATTGACTTAGGAAGACATAATGATATAATATAAATACAAATACAATTCAAATGCAAGTTCAATATTCTGCAGTAATATAGTTGGAAATGTCATTTAAGAATTACTAATAGACAGACTTGACTTAATAAAACTTTGTTACAATGAATTTAAGTACTATGAACTTGAGAGTTTACTACACAAGCAGTTAACTAGAAGTAGCTAAATCATGCTATTGACATTCAACATTATGATTATATATTACTGTCCGACTCCTGCATCACACACACAGATAATATGTCTGTATGGAAAAACATTTGTGTCTAATTATGTAATAATTCCGTGAACACACTCACTGTAATTGGCCTACAGTTTATTTCCCTGCATATTCCTACCCTTATTTCATCTTCTTCAAATGTAATATGAAAGTCAACTACAAAAAAATAAATACAAAAATCAATTATCAAAGAGCTATGGTTGTACACTTTTTTGATGTTTGTGCACGGTTCGGAAACATAAAAGCTATTAAAAAGCCTGATTTTAAATAATAGCCAATAGTTTATACAGGGAAACTCAAAAAAGGAAGGATAGCTATATAGTTCTAATTATACAATTATATAAACCACATTGTGACAGGGTTGGTCAGGAAAAGACTCAATGAAGACATATTGATTAAATACAGTATTGTTTAAGCACAACATATATTTGTCTACTCACATTCCAATCTCTTTTCCCAATTTTTTCTTTGTATCTTAACTTGCCCCTACTGCTTTGGTAGAAATGTATCATTCAACTTTGCAAATAGCTCCTTAGAAATTGAACATGCCCAGTGACTAATTAGTAGACTAAATTTTAAATGAGAAAAAGTCTAAACTTGACTAGTTTAAACTCATAAAAGATACAAATATTTTGCCCCCCAAGCCAAAAAAATGAACATGAATTATTGGTACATGGCATGATGTTATTATATA
>WWET01000236.1:313125-340174 GCA_011038615.1 Limnodynastes dumerilii | reverse complement strand
GGACCGTTTTCTCCCAGGCAGAATCAAAGGGCATTGCTGAGCAGAAGCAGTCGATTATTCCCAGGACGAAGAGGCAGCGGCGAATGGTGAGTATTTTCCAACCCCTTCCATTACCCTGACCCTAAGACTCCCTTCTCCGCAGACTGACCTTAAGACTACCTTCCCTGCAATCTGACCCTGAGGGCCAGATTTAATTAATTGCGGGTTTGGAAAAGTGGAGCTGTTGCCTATAGCAACCAATCAGATTCTAGCTCTCACTTTGCTATTACATACTAGATAATGTTAGCTAGAATCTGATTGGCTGCTATGGGCAACATCTCTACTTTTCCAAACCCGCAGCTTAGTAAATCAGGCCCAAAGACTCCCCTCCCTGCAGCCTGACTCTAAGACTGCCTTCCCCCCTAAAATTTGCCTCCCCACAACCTAGCCCTGGGTCTGTTCGGCGCCCCCCTGCAAACTTTAAATTTGTGGCCACCTGTTTAACAATTTAACATTATAGCTAATAGATTATAGTATCCATGTAAGTGTCATAAAACACAATTTTAATAAAAGAAAACAAATCATAGTCACTACTATACAATACATACAGCATCTTAGTCTCCACTATACAATTCCCACTTCATCTTAAAAACTGTCACACAATATAGACTTTATATCTTTAGTGACAGGCATACCATACAGACATTATCCCAGTGACTGCTATACCATATAGGCCACCATACAATACAGATTGCATTCTGACCACTGTACAATAAATTCTACATTCTTGTAAACCACAATGCAATTAAAAAGTATTTGTAACCACAACACAAAAGAAGCACAGCCATGTAATCATTTACTGTTATCCAGTTTGTGTATGTGTACTGTACAGTAGATATATCCATCCAATATCTCCCCCTTGCTTGTATCCAGTCTTCCAATATTTCTGCTATGTATGTCTTCAACCTCCCAATACTCCCACTTATCCTACATGTATTTCCAGTCTCCCAATATTCTTCATGTCTCTTCAGCCTCCCAGTCTTCCCATCATGTTTTAAGCCCCCCAGTATCCTCAGCATGCCTCTCCTGTCCCCCCAGTATCCCCATCATGTCACTCAGCTCCCCCAATATTCTCACCATGCCTCTCCAGCCCCCCAATATCCTCATCATGTCTTCCAGTATTTCCCATTATGTCTTTCCAGCCCCCCCCCCCAGTATCTTCATAATTTCTTTCCCGACCCTTCAGTATCTCCATCATGTCTCTCCAGCCCCCCAGTATACCCATCATGTCTCCACTGCCCATCAGTATCCCCATCATGTGTCTCCAGTCCCCCAAGTATCCCCATCATGTCTCTCCAGCTCCCCCCCAGTATCTCCATCATGTCTCTGCAGCTCCCTAGTATCCCTATCATGTCTCTGCAGCCTCTCCCCTTTTACATTACTTATTTTTGCTGTGTCCCTTCCTCTGCAGCGCTCTCCTTACAGGAAGTTCCTGTATGAGCTTCTGCAGCTGTTACATAGAGCAGCTGAAAAGAGTTTTTAAATCAGCCGCTCTATGTAACGTCCATGGCAGCTCATACAGGAACTTCCTGTATGACCTGCTCAATCTCCATAGCAGGGAGCAAGGGGGGGGGGGGTGACCAATGCCATTCCAGCCCAGGGCCTGTCTGCACCACATCACCCTGCTTATTGTTTTGCATCGGCCCTGTCTGCAGCAGTGGTTTCTGAATGAATGAATGGGTAAGTATGCCGAACAGCATGCTTACACATTCATTATTAAAACTTGAACTTACTATAATTTACCCGTAAGACCTGTCAGGATTACTTTTTTAACTGAACCAATTTTCTTTATTGATTGTCTTTCTTATTAAGAGTGTAACAATCTATTGAATTTGGGAATCTCAAGAAATAGAACTGCTAAGGACTAAATTGTGTGAACATAGGATGGGAGATAGCTGTGGGAACTGAATTAAACAATTTGTTATATTAAATCATGATGATGTTCAACCACAGTTATATGTTTTAGTACTGACAGTTATCTATTCAACATAAGTAATGAAAAGGCTTGCACAAAGAAATAGTTCATCTGAGTACTAAGGAGCACGATGGTCAGACAGGAAATGTTTTATGCATGAAGAAGACCAATGACCTGGAGTTTTCTCTTGTGACCATGGAAAGACAACTAAATTTACCCTTTGGGCTAGATTTACTAAAAGGAAACGTGGTGATGTTGCCCATAGCACCCATTTCTCTCTCAAGTATGTAATAGGAAAGTGAGAACTAGAATGTCATTGGGTGCTATGGGCAACATCTCCCCTTTCCTTTTCTGCAGTTTAGTAGATCTATCCCTTTGAATGTTGATAGAGTAACATTTAAGGTAATGGGTGTTCCACATTTAGGAAACCTGCTGACAAACTAGCAAGGTCTGGAGAATAATATATGTAATATGTATACACTGCAAAAGACTATTATAAAGTAACACGTGCTTTAGTTTTATACAACAGAATATTTACCTCAAGATTTTACAATAAAGCATAAAAAGGTAACCCCATTATATATTACACATACAAATGTAATGATAGCAAATTCTTTCAAAATAATAACAAATATCCATGCTGCTCAGACTAGTCATATAACATCTACAGCTAAATTGGTAATATTTTTCTATAATTAACATAATATGCAAGAGGGTCATCATTTCCTTTAAAATATAGCTTTGACTAAAGACACGTTTTCCTGTTACTAGCTTACTTCTTGGAAAGAAAACATGACAGCCTCGAAAGGCATACAAATGGAAATGCTGCAGCAATATAAAGGCAATAGAGTTTGTTATTCACCTGAATACATTTCCATCAAATATTTGCTTTCCAAACTAAAAAGGTAAAACATTACAGCATCTCAATCTGCATATCATTCTGCAGCTGCTTCATGACAAGACGGGCTATTTATTTGAATAAGCTTTTCCACAGGCCCATCTGCTTCTTCAAAGGCATCAGCTTTCAATCACTGGTTATGTCTATTGACAATGTTAAGAGTGTCATCTATATGAATATTATTGTTCTAGAAATTTATTGCACTATTTTATAACAGTGGGGTAGATCCAGAACTACGTTTGCCGTGCGTTTATTCGCGGATTTTCGGGCGCATAAATTAGTTACACTTCCCTCGGCACACCCATTGCACGGACGTATTTTGCTAAGATACGCTTTCCAAAACCTACATTAACTTTTTCCAACGTAACCGCAGTCATACGCACACGTACGTATGGGCTAGACGAATTTACACAGCTAAGCACGCCCATACTGTACACTTTAAATACAACCCCCTGCCTACTTCACGTATTTCGCACGTATTTGTTGAAACGTAAAATTGGCACACCCACACGTAAGTATTTACGTGACACATACGTGAATGGCCCATACGTTGACAATTACGCTACGTTAATGTGCGTATTTTCTATGGTACGCATGCGAAGTGCATGCAAAACAGCGATTTTACGTCTTTACCACGCGTAAATTCGCTCCGAGGCGTAGTTCTGGATCAGGCCCAGTGTCACAAAAAAATATAATTGAGGAAAAACTTTGGACCTGATGCAGGTCTCCGTGTGACTTCCGTATGTACAGAGATCTGGAATTCCGCAGAGGCGAGTGCATGCCTCTGTAACTCCTCTCTTTAATGCAGAGTTTTGTACACCTTAGTTCACCTGCTCTCCGCCCCAGCCCTTTATTACAATGCCTATGGTACTGCTGCTCTCCACCCCCAGCCCTTCATTACCATGCCTATCCCCATGGCCGCTATCAGGGGGGACAGCCGGGACTGTTGTCCCGGGCCCGGACCTGATGGGGACCCACCGATACTTACCTAGCTCTGTAGCAGCAGGTATCGGTATCCTACAACCGATACTTGCTGCTCAGTGCTATTCAGTAGCCGGCCAATGCGCAGAGAATTTCTTCCCTGTGCACCGGCCAGCTGTTAAAGCGTGTCTACCAGACCATGCCCTTATGTGATGTCACCAATGATGTCACCTAGGGGCCCCGTGGCTGGGTCCCAGGCCCTGCAGTTGATCACGACAGCTCTGCCTATCCCTGCCTGTCTGAGGGTTAGCCATGCAGAAGTTAAGAGCCAGCTTAGAGAGAGGCTTATTTTTTTAAATCTAGAAATAGTTTATATATTTTAATAACTTGTCCCCTGTGCATTTATTATGAATAAGTATTTCAAGGACATACTGATGTCTGAGACACCACATTAAAGCTAGGTACACATTTGTCCAATTCTCTTCAGATTTCACCGCCAACAAGACTGATTATACAATCTCAGAGCAAACCAAGGTCGCAGATACATCTTTCAATGCACGATAGATGCTTTTCCTATTCAGCAGACCTCCTACCTGCATATGCAAAAGAATCTGCTGAAAGGATCCTGTCAATGTACACACTATTCAAATCTTCGCCAGACTGCTCACAACACACACTGCATCAGAATCGGAAAAAGAATTGGATAAAACAGGGAGCGTACATACTTGTAAATTGGTTGGCTGAATGGAGGTTTAATCAACTGATTTTTAAGCAGGATTAAAATAATTTGACATGACCAGGCAACCAGAACTGAATGTTAAGAGCTGTCGTGCATTATCCAATGGTGATCCAACAGAACAATCGGTGTGGGACTGAATGCATATTGGATAAGAGTGCACTCAGCTTGAAATGTTAAGTTTAATCTAAATATGTTAAAATTAGATGGTTATCTATCATGCACATAATGCATTATTATAGACTCGCTTCTTATTTCTTATTCTTTGACACTAGGCTGGTATGCCATAACTAGTTTCTTTGGGTATTAACTTTCACAGTTAGATCAACAAAATCTAATATGAATATAGGCTATTGTTGGCTGGTAGTACACCTCTTTTAATGATAATGCATAAGGAATTTTTCATGTATCATGCATTTTCTTTAAATCTATTTTAAAAGCTCAGTTTCTTTATTTTCTATTAACAAATGTTTCCCTTATTGAATGGCGAAAAAAGGAAAACATTTTTAGCTAACTTCTCTGAAGGGGCACAATAGTGAAAATCATTAAAATGAAAGCAGTCTAAATGATGGTTATATAATTATGACTTTGAAAAAAAAAAACTAAAGATAATTGAAGCCTTGGCACAAGTTTGTCAGCAGGTAATTACCTCTATTTTCTATCTGTAGAAAAACACAATAAATATATTTGCCATTACCGTTTGATAAATGTGGATTTCAAGTACTTTACATTTTCACATGTATACAAAGCTTTAGTTGCTTGTGTGAATCTAGCTTTCAACCTGATCCAGGAATTTTGCACAGTGAGGGCTGTATTCAGAGATCCATGTGGCGATCGGATCGCAATTATACGCACGGCCGGTACAGGCTAAACCCCCTATCAAGTACGACACTGCCCTCTCTCGGATGTGCTGTCGGAGACTTCCGCCGCCACAGACACTTGTAATTTTCTGAGTGCATTCCCGTGGGTGTATGTGTCCTCTGGATCTGGAATCTGCATGAAAGAGGGGCGTGCACTCCCCTGTCACTCCCCTTTCTCGTGCGTAGATCTGGACACACCCCTGTCCAAAACCCTACCTTCACTTCTCCACATGGAATACTATGGAACTGAGTTCCGTACCCTAGGAGATCTGTAACATCTGGGGCCAAATTTACTAAGCTGTGGGCTTGGAAAAGTGGAGATGTTGCCAATAGCAACCAATCAGATTTTAGCTGACATTCTGTGGAAAGTGAGAGCCCCTGGTGTACTTTTGGGCAGGCTTGCGTAAGTCCCCTGTCTTTATTAAACAAGGAACAGGCCCAATGTGTGGCAATATGCTGCTAAATGTAAATCATAAAAATGAATAAAAGTTAGTATAGTATATAGTATGTATTCAGTGTCTTTTATTTCTTTGATTCATTGTTTAATCAAACTGGTAAATGATTTTTATGTCTGTTGGACTGTGTTATAACTGTGAATAGGGATTTTTATTAAGAACAAACAATTATATCAGCACTGATAAGGTGCAGGCTTTTAAGAGGAAGCATATGGAAAGATGGCTGCCAATGCACTCATTGCTCCACAGAAACACACACATTCTCATGTTAATATAGTGGAACGCCCCTCTGCACTAGGGTATGGATGTGATCCCGGGAAAATCAGCCACTTTCTAATAGCTTTGTTTGTGCTCGTTCCCGCTTTGTCAAAGTGCTAAAGAAAAGGTGTAAGCTACATTCCTGGATACCATCATTTATGAATAGAGACTTAAGTAGAGGACATGCTTTAAAAGCAAACTATTCCAAATGGAGGACACAAAAAAACAGCAAAAATACTCTTAGAGCATATCCAGATGTCGGTATTTTCTTTCTGTAAGCAGCTGGGTTCTATTCTATGGAAGTCTAATGCATACACATAAAATTGCTATGTCTAATCATGGCACAGCTGGAAAGAATACATTTATGCCTTATCCAATTTTTATACATTTTCCAATTGATTTTTACATGTATCATTTTTCATTGAATTACTCTATGGCATGTTTCAGTGTCATTTAAGTAAACATAGAAACATCTTGTTTAGACGGTGCTTTTTGTTGAGGAAAACGTCTATGTTTTCTAGCACAGCCTGCTGTGGGCAGATTACATATTTCCTGAAATTGATTTATGTGCATATGCTGTCAGAATTGTTGGTGCACATAAAAAAAAATTTGTAAATTAATGTTGTTACTTGATGTTGTTTGCCAGCATTAACTAGTCGATTCAGATTGCCTTCTTCATAGATGCTGCCTTTATTCTGTGTTTTAGTGGATGGGTTTTAGGATGGACATCTTGGTTATTTTCATTGTTACATGTTACATAAGAAGAAAGATTAGCCTCCTATATTATAAATATATATAAAAAAACCTAGGCGCTTAAAAGGAGGCAGCTGCTGTTGGGAGAAATTGCTGTTCTCCTAAAACCAAACAGAAGTAAACAAAAATAACAGCGCTAATTAATCAATAAATGAATAAATATATAGGATGGCTATGATGAACAAAAGGTAGAACGGCAACCTGATGTAAAGTACATTTATTAAACAGGACAAAAGTAACATTAAAATAACAAATTAAAAATACCAGTGGGCATGCATGCACTTATCAAATCAACTCAAATTAGATCCGTAGGAATAAGATTATTGCCTCAAGTTGTTTGGATCCTTAAGCAGTTATTATACAGAGCGGTAATAGGTGCCAAAGAAAGGTAAAGTGGCTTGCCGTGTACTTATGCAGAGGAGACTGTGTAGGACCAGTGCAGTATGGTGTGTGCAGGCTGGGTATTTACCCGATCTCCGGGAATTGATGTAAAACCGTCCAGAACCTCCTCTCAACACGTCCACAAATCAGCTGCTAAGATGGAAATAGAGGTGGCCACCCTCTAAAAAGCAGCCGCGCTGCTCCGTACTCCAAATACTTTACTGGCACAATTTGAAATCTTCCGCAAACTGGATCTAAAGTGCCAATGCAATAGGTGCCAATGTGGTAGTCCAATAGCTGTGGCTTAGGCGTTTCGTTCGGACCAGCGAACTTTCTCAAAGCAAGATGTCCAGATCCATCAGGTTGCCGGATATATAGGGGAAGCGCAGGTGCTGCTTAATTGATCAATCAGGTCTTTAAACAGACTCTCCTTCTAGTGCAACATTTTTTTTTTTTTTAAATGCTGGTTGATTTACAATTCTTTGCGTCCCTTTACTTGTTTATATGGATGTTTATTTATTTATTATTATTTTTGGGATAATGTACTCCTTAAATATCCTAAAGACATGACTAAGGTTTCTCTAGCTGAAATGAAGTTTCTTCTAAATATTTCATAAATATGAATAAAGCCTGCTGATTTGGAACAGAAATTCCTTTTGAATATGTGGCAGATATGATTGATTAACCTTTTAAAAAAAAAAAAAAAAAAAATGTTACTAATGTAAAATAATAATAAATAAATAAACATCCATATAAACAAGTAAAGGGACGCAAAGAATTGTAAATCAACCAGCATTTAAAAAAAAAAAAAATGTTGCACTAGAAGGAGAGTCTGTTTAAAGACCTGATTGATCAATTAAGCAGCACCTGCGCTTCCCCTATATATCCGGCAACCTGATGGATCTGGACATCTTGCTTTGAGAAAGTTCGCTGGTCCGAACGAAACGCCTAAGCCACAGCTATTGGACTACCACATATCTGGACATCTTGCTTTGAGAAAGTTCGCTGGTCCGAACGAAACGCGTAAGCCACACCATACTGCACTGGTCCTACATAGTCTCCTCTGCATAAGTACACGGCAAGCCACTTTACCTTTCTTTGGCACCTATTACCGCTCTGTATAATAACTGCTTAAGGATCCAAACAACTTGAGGCAATAATCTTATTCCTACGGATCTAATTTGAGTTGATTTGATAAGTGCATGCATGCCCACTGGTATTTTTAATTTGTTATTTTAATGTTACTTTTGTCCTGTTTAATAAATGTACTTTACATCAGGTTGCCGTTCTAACTTTTGTTCATCATAGCCATCCTATATATTTATTCATTTATTGATTAATTAGCGCTGTTATTTTTGTTTACTCCTATATTATAAAGATTTATGAATTTTATTGTTATCAAACACAGTCTGATAAAAAAAAAAATATTTCTTTTACTTTCAAAACAGTTGCTAAAACTTATTTTTGCTCTTGTGGTTATGACTTAGTTGGTTATCTGATGCACGCATGACAAATATACCCATAAAAGATTTAGACAAGCGCAATGCTCAGCATATGAGACCCAATACCCAAAGGACCTGTTCCAGAGGATTTGCGCATCGGCTATACATCCTTGCATTTTTCAGCAGCTCTGAATAGGACTTAGGGAAATTGAGTAGACGTGTCCCCCTCTCCCCACAGCAGCTTATACAGTCGCAAGCCTCTGCCACTTAAGCACTTAAATGGGTTTTATAAATGCTTCCATTTGCAGCTTTTAGAAACCTAATTAAATCTATTTTTCCCGATAGTACATTAATGCCAGAGCATAGTAACGGTATTCCCCAATTTCACATTGAAAATGACCTGTGCTTATATTAATAATATTAATTAATTAATATTGTGAAACGTCTAGTTCCACTATCGCAGAGCAGACGGACACGGACACAGATGTATAGGCAGCAATGCGGCCATATTTCTGTGCTCCATTGTGACAAAGCGCAATCCTTACATCAGAAAACCTGATGGAAACACAGCTCAGGACCAGGTCCAATATCTTTTATGTGCATTTTAGAAATTTTTGTTTGATGTCTAACTTAGAATCAACCATTTATTTCAGTTAACTGAGAGGGTTTAGTTTTGTTTGTCTCAAATACAAGGACATTTTTATATTAATATTGTTGTTGTTATTATTATTATTATTATTAATAATAATAATCATAATAATGCAGAATTATTGTCACAGACTCGGGTATCTGGATGTCTGGTTGGGGGATCCTTGGGTTGGTTGGAGAGTAAAGGAAGTTTTTGTCCTTATGTAGGTTTTGCTCAGAGGAAAAAACAGTAAAAGAAAATCTCAATGGTGCTAAAAATGAGTTATATACTGATAATATCACAGAAGGCAAGCTGCTATTACTGGGAGAGAACCCACTCCCATCAAAAGAAAAAATATAAACAAACAGTATAGCGCTATAACCACTGTAAAAAATTCTTTACTTAATAGAAAGTATTTAAAATGGAGAATACCTATAATAATGCTGCATGAGCAGCTAGCCCAAGTCAACAGTGCACTTTTGACTTGGGCTAGCTGCTCATGCAGCGTTATTACAGGTATTCTCCGGTATTCTCCAAATTGAAACAAATCCATGTCTTTGGCTCCCATTTGAAAACACTTTTTGAGAGAAACTACACTGGTATTTGCCTAGGACTTGAAACGCATTTTAGATAACTGTGCTTACGATCTTGTATTAAGAAACATGGGCTGTTAGAAAGAATCTATTTAGTAACATTAGCTATTTCAGATATTCTGAAACATTTTATTTTGCTTGACTTACTTAAAGCTTAGACAATTTATCTGCTCCTAAGATTGAGACAAATGATTTGCTTCTAAATAGGTTCTTAATGATTGAGTAGAGAGTCCCTAACAACAGGTCCAGATTGCATTAGTTTATCTTGCTACATAAACTACTTCCTTAGCATGCAATGTTCAAGTGTTCTTATGAATAGCTGTTTGTAACTGGCTTAACTAAAAATTAGTCATTAGTGTCCACGCGTTTCTGTTTGTATGTTACTATTTTATTATTTTATACCCTTTGTGGTATTGATATACCTATATAACCTACAACTGTATTCACAGAATACATTATTACGAAGATCTATAAAACAACACTGTTATTGTTTTTATGTATACAGAACAAATTGTTAGAGTATCAAGCAATTTATTATCCTTAGATAATTAAGGATGACTGGTTGCTGTTGGCCATACTATGGAAATGGATATTCCCTTGCTATTTACAAAATCCCTTGTTCCAAACACCACTAGGTATACACAGTGCTTACTAGAAGTTAAGTATACAACATATAAATTGATTGTGACTGTACCAATTAATTATACTTGTTTTTAACTGTCATTTCATATTCTAGTTACACAGTTGTAGTCGCACATGGTCTTCTTAAAGAAACAACAGCATTATCCCACACCACATTTCCCAGTGACACATATATGGAGTAAATAGATACAAAGAATAATAGAATACCACCACTAATGTAATGTACACCCTCTCAGCAGTGTATAAACATCAAAGCATTGATCCCAGGGAGTCAAATGAAGGCAGCTAAAGCTTCTAAACTGCTTCTGATCAACTGTCCCGTTCCTTTTATATCACATGTTAAGTTTTAATCATAGAATGCTGGTTACAATATACTGGGAAATGCTTCAAAAATGCACACATATACACATATACATATTTAACGTTTTAATTACTAAAAAGTTTTAGAAATGTAGTACATTATTTTCAGCCTCAACAGTCCAACACTTCTGCTGCTGTTTACTAATTATCATTATTGTTTCTTGACTATTTAAACAGCAATCACAATAGATAATTCAAATGATCCTCCTATTTAAACCAATATATCCTACAACCATTGGGCCGGATCTAGAACAACGTCCCTTGGCGGAAATACGTCCGTCAGATGTCTTTAAGACCACATATATGCAATCTACCTAACGAAACGATACGTAGATTACATAAAATAGTTACTACGTATGTGCAGTAACTGTCATCGGCATCTGACGGACGTATTTCCGCTGAGGGACGTTGTTCTGGATCCGACCAATTGTTGATAATTAATTAAAAAACTAAGTGTACAAAATAGTTGTTATAAAAGAATATTTATAACAAGTAGCTTAATTTCTGAAATGTTTATAAAGGACTGAAGATATCCTATCCATGGCAATAGACACCAGGGGCCAGACCACATGGGCAACATCTCCACTTTTGCAAACCCGCAGCTTAGTGAATCTGTCCCCAGGAGTGTTTTCCGATCTGGCCAGAAGCAAGTTCTCTGTGGTTATGGGTAAACGGTTTTGTTTGTCTCACTATTAACACTGTTGCTTTAAAATACTAATAAAGGAAGAGTAAGTCTGGCAAGTTCCATTGTGGATAAAAGTGACTGTAGATAAAAAGGAGAACTCAGTATCTTAGAGGCTTAGAGGTGAGCTACTAAGTAAATTCATTACTGTACGTACTGACATCAGCTGCTCTGGAAAAGCAGGATTTATTTTTAAAATACAGAATAAAAGGTCCAGAAATGCTTAGATACCATAATTTTATCATTTAGTGCTCCAAATATCAGCAGAAAGCTCTCAGTGGTGAGTACAGAGTGGTCATTTTCCAATATGGAATTATGGAACCTATACCTCAGCCTCCTGGCCAGACTTTCCCCATCTGTCTGACTATAATTAATACAAAAGTACAGCAGTAATAAAGTAATAAAAACTCTACATTATGCAGAAGATGCAGGGTTTCCATTACTATATTACTCCAGGAGGCAGAGGTGCCACTCACTACTGATGGGCATTTCTAGAGTCACTGTATTAGCTAGCTGCACAGACCACCTGCAAAGACTGATATGTGGCCCATGCAGATAACCAGTGCAGAGATTCACAGGAGGTCTGTGCAGCCAATCAGCTGCAAGGGTCTACTGTCCATCTCTGCAAACCCTCCCTCTTATGTCAGGATTATTGGTCCCAGAGGTGTGTGGTGCTGATATTGGGATCTTACCCTAGTGGAACAATCGCTCCAATTATCAGACACCTCCTGCTGTTAGTGATAATCCCTCTAGTGTAAGCCCAGCTTTAAAATGTATATCAAATCAATAACTACAAACCACTAAAACAACAAAGACTGAAGTCAGCCAAGTAGGTTGTTACTACATGCCTCTCTTTTATGAACCCCAAACCTGCTAAGCTTCTCACCCCTCCTTCCCTATACCCACTTGAGAATAGTAAGAAATGTTGTTGGTAGTTCCTTTGCAATAAACTCTCTCTTCATAAATATAAGCATTATGTGCCATTCCAATAATTGTTTCAAGGTTTGAATAAGGACAATAGGTTGTGACAGAGTGTATCTTGAGAAATGTTTTGCTTCCCTTTAAATTTGCTTCCAGTATCTAGAAGTAGTGCTGTTTTAAAAGAATTGACAATGCCAGCAAATGAGAAACTGGCAAAGAACATAATCAGCAAATTTCCTGTGCCATTGTCAGTTACGATGCAATCACGCCATTTGGCATATCAGTTTATGTTGTTGAGACAGAGAATTGTGTTTGGGAATGGGACAAAGCACTTCTGGAGTATATAAGGCTGCTGCTAGCACTGTTTCTATTTGTGCCTAGTGTGGTCGGTGAAAGAGTCATAAGCCCTGAAGGTGCTGACCCTGCTTCCATCGATTCATTAATCTCTATTAATACTCCAAATGAAAATCACCTTGTATGGCAGCCAACTGTACAGTGACAACATCTGTCCTACAGTCATTTATTTAATCCTTATCCTGTTGCTGCTGGTGAACTCTCATGTGCTTAAAATGTGCCCGATGGTAATATCTATTTTACAATAATGTACTTTTTGTTTACTAAAATGCAAACCTTTTCAAAATAGATTTATGTTTGAATGACCTCAAATGGTGCTCCATAAATAATTACAAATCATAAACTCATAAGGATGGTAAACACTGGCAAATTTACAAGTACACTGCAAAATGGTAATTCTCATAGGCAATAGTGAAAACCCCAGATGATTGCTTACTTTTTAATATATTGTTGCAAATAAGGCTAAACTTTGCTTTATCTTAATTAAAGTCAGTAATATTGTTTAACAAATTGAATTAGAAAAAACTAATTAAAGGATTAGGGAATCATAAAAATGTATACATTCCTTACTAAACAGTATTGATGTAGATGTTACATATACAATAATTAAAAATATATATATTAATAGTATTATTGTGATTCTGATTATAATTTTTTTGTAATTCAGTGAAAACAAACAGCGGAAAGAAACATATCAGCCATGAACACAATCATGTCTGTTACACTTCTGCAATAGCACATAGCAAATATATGTCTTGGTGATATAAGATCCCAGGCATTTACACACTCTAACAACCGCCACATGTCACAGGCTTTTCATCCAACTGATGGATGACCATCATTTTTCCAGCCAGCAAAGAAAGATTGCATCTCTTCACTATCTAGAAGCCAGCACTCAGTGCTACATCAGCTACATGTCCCTGGGTGATTTTTATGTGCTGCCAGTTACTCTTAAGTATTGTGTTTGATGTTTCTGTTTGAGGCATACATTATAACTTATTATAACAACACCAACTAGAAATAAACCTTTAGCTAGTGTCTGTAAAGTGAACTCTTGGGTATTGTAAGCTGCAGAAAATTGGCCCATGTCTACTTATATGATACAGTTTTAAAAGAATTTGAATATATTCGTGCTCACCAAGTGAATGATCATAAAACATAAAATTGTTCCTTGTTTTACTGATTAATTTCCAGGAAGTCATGATTCTGCATTGCTTAGTAAAGTATTCTAGAATGTGTTGCTTTACTGGATTAATTTTATGGTAGACCAACTCATCATGTTCTGTCTTTTATTACACCTATGCAGCATCAACAATGAGAAACCCAACAGGAGGTCTTAAAATTGTCTTTCTGTAAAGGATGTAGACTTCTGTCATACTGACAATGCAACTGCTACAGAGAAAATTTGGAGTTGCTGGCTTCAGACAGAAAACGCCAGCAATGCCATTTTTCAAGAAAATGTTTTGAAAGGCAAGTTGTAGCAGTGGCACTGTCATTTGTCACAAAAATCGCTTAAAGGTCTTCTTACATGACCACACTTTTGCTCATATGTCTCACAAACTCCTCTTCAATGAGCAGCAATTATAGCACATTTTGCTGCAATAACTCCCTAGTGAGCTGACATCGCATTGTTGTAATGATGTTCCTGAAGGTTGCTCTGTGGATCTACTGCATTATGCTTATACAAACTAAAAGAAAAGGTAATAGCAGGATGTGAAGCTTTAGGAGGTTTGCCTAAATATTTCCTTGGTAACTAATCCAGAGTTAAGAGAAACTAAAAAAAACTGTCCAAATACTTAGCGTTTGCTTACAGCACACAAATACTGATCAGTATCTTCTTTTTGCCTGTAATTTAGAGTTGAATTAGGTAATAACACCATCCCTCTCGTTATTCTCTTCTCACATATTGAATGTAATTTAATTTGGTCTCCCTGCACTTTGGATAACCTCCTTAGAATCTATTTAAAGGGTTTAGACAGAGTTTGATCATAGTTCAACACAGTTTTGCTCGGGTCTAGGCTTACACAAGTCTTGCCCTTTGCTCCAACTCTGGATGAGCCCCTAATTGTACTAGTGTGCAATTGGTCCAGTCATTTCCTTTTTCTGCACCGATATAAATTCTCACACCAATCTCATTTTACACCCCCCACCAAATAAAAAAACCCTTATTACTACAAACTGAGGGCATAATATATTGTAGTGTATGTCTTAGGACCGGATTCCGCATCGCACAGGCTAATTTGACTACGGGCTATTCAAGGATGCACTTCTGTGCATCCTAAAGCCCACTCTGAATAGCACGTAGGGTGCTACTCAAAAGTGCTAATAAGTCACTGCAGCAGCCCCTAAACATAAAAAGGATCCCAACCTTTGGAAATGAGAAACATCAAAATAATATATCCTGAATATTATATATTATTTTGATGTTTCTAATAATTGAAGGAGGTCCATTTCTTTCCCCCTAACAATTACTTTGGTTTACCAAATCCTTTTATACAGGCCCTTCTTAAAAAGCTATAGGCTTGCATCCATTTTTCTTTTCACTTGATGACACAGGCAATCCTTACCTCTCTAATATAATCACAAAAATGGTCAAACCAAAGTCTTCCTCTATCGGGTTGTACTAAAATATTTTTATTTATTTTTAAAAACTGAGGGTCTGATTCATACTTAAGAAGGAGCTTGAAATTAAGGACCTGATTCACACTTAAGAATCTTCTTCAAATAAGAACTTAAAGTCACTCCTGGGCTAAACCATGTTGTTTTCGGGGGGTGTCAAGTTAATTGTATTTTTTGCATGCAGGAATACATCTTTGAATTGCTTACTGAAAACAGATACTGACTAGCTTTACTATTACACTGTTATTTAGACTTGGGCTGGGAAATATCACCTCTCAACACTAGTACTGTTTGCAACAGATGAAATATGACTCCCCTGCAATCAACATGGTTTAGCCCAGAAGTGACTTTAAGTTCTTATTTTAAGAAGATTCTTAAGTGTGAATCAGGTCCTAAGAGAGGAAAGTTATTTTTCCAGCCCAAGTCTACATAACAGTGTAACAGTAAAGCTGGTCAGTATCTATGTGCAGGTAACAATTTAAAGATATATCCCTGCATGCAAAGTATACAATTAACTTGACTTCCCTGAAATCAACATGGTTTGACCTAGGAGTAACTTTCCTCTCTTAGGACCTGATTCCCACTTTAGAAAGAATTTAGGAACTTTCCTAAATTTACACACAGCAAAGATAAGCAAGAACGATTCACATATCCTAAAAAAAAATGCTAACCACACCTGTAGCCTTTTAGGATCTAAGAATGTTCTTTTCTCCAGGTTCCTATATTTAGGAATAGCTCTGCTTCCCAACTGAGAATCGTACGTATATTTAGGATATTTAATATCCTCATGATTCACGGCTAAGTAAAGTAACACATTAATTGATTCAATTAAAAAGCAGATTGATTTTCTCTCTTTGTTTTATAATTAACAAAAGTAACCAAAAAAAGTGTTAAAAATTTTAAAATGCAAAAATGTTATTGAAGGATTAAAAAAGAACTATTAAACTTTCAAAGCTATTATAACATAAATATCAAAATAATAAATGTCTACATAAATTAAACCTAAACAAAATTTGTATCTCATGGTCTCACACAAACAATGGAAACATGCTACAATTTAAATAAAAATCCCCTATGTTTAAAAAAATTATAACAAAAAAAATGAAAAACTGCAAATAAATGTAAATAATGAGTACCTTCCAAATGTAGTCAAACATAAAATGGTGACATAACAGCAGTTTTAAAAGATAAGCCTTTAATTGTTTAAATCAAAGTGAACACATGCATTCATTATAAATATACAGCAGCTGTGTGCTGAACAAACAGAAAAGCATGAGGCTTTGTCTTTCTGTTAACCATGCGGATGTCAACTTAAGAATGCATTTGCATTAAGAGTCTTGCCCCTCTAGACACGCATGCGGAAGTCAGAACATTCTCAAGCATGAATCCTTCCTAAGTAGCCGTTCTTATCTGTGAATCATTCTTACATGGTTTCAGTGCCTAGTTTTGAGTTTTGAGCATGCTCAGTTTAAGTGTTCTTAAATATACGTACTTAAATCCTGTTCTTACTTAGTTGTGAATCAGGCCCTTAATTTCAAGCTCCTCCTTAAGTCTGAATTAGGCCCTAAGGGACAGCGCACAGCGTATCGGCATGCACTCCCCCTGACACTCCCCCTGTGGCCGGCGTAATTACACACTGTTACGCCGGCTGAAGTCTACCCTAACTTCAGCCGGCCTAACAGTGCGTAATTACGCTGGCCACATGATCGTAAGGCCCTAACCCAGCCCTTCCTTCCTAATTCCCCCCCTTCACCCGCCTACCTTCCGTAACTACAGCGTAGTTACGGAGCTGCCCGCCCCTTAGTCCGTAACTACACTGTAGTTACGGACGCCCAATCAAGGGCACCCAGAGGTGCATGCGCGGATTGGCAGAAATGCTGATCTTACGCAGTAGTTCTGGATCAGACCCTAAGTCACTATGATAATCTACATTTACAAGAGAAAGAACCACATGTTTTAAAAATTCACAATGATTATATACTGCATTGTAAGATTCAGATCATATTTCTAATTACATTTACTTATCCCAATTACAAACCAACCCTGGTAGGGATTCATGTTCTTTCAGTGTAATTTATGCAGTACATGAGAACAGTACTTATGTGTCACCACTAGCACAGCAGAGATATATCATCTTTCTCAATGGTAAATCTGCTTCTGCCACAAAAACCACAATCAATTAACAATGTACTGGATGTGTACAGTTCTCCTCTAAATATTTCATGAACTTTGACAATGCCTATCTGTTTTTCACTGTTTTCGTCTCTTTTAGTAAAGACTTGTACATTGGGATGAGCAAATGCGACATGACAGATGAAATTACAGAATGCATTAAAATAAAACTATTTTATCACAACCTCTTCCATAAGGTGAAAGGGATAAATGGGTTAGACATATTACAATTTAAATTATTAATGCTGCTCCCTTTTTCACAGAAAATTCAATTCATACAAAAATTGCATAAATAATAATGACCTACTTATTTTTATTAATGACAAAACAGTCTAACAGGTGACGATTCCACCAGATGATAATTTTAATAGTCAGTACCACTGTAGAGGAACAGATTTTGAGTTATTAACCTTATAATGCAAAAACCGGGAGTTTTTCTGAGTAATATAATACAAGTAATTTTTCTCCAAGACTATTTATGGAGCAATCTTGTTGATTAATAAAGTTAAGATTGTTTTCCCTTACACACGTTTATACATATATTTCTATGCACTCTCTTTGTCCCCCCAAGCCCTGCTGTGTCATGTTATATTTTGTCATGTCTTTATGCATTATGTCTTACTGTTTGTCTTGTTCACCTGTTTTGTTCCATGCATTATACTCCGCTGCAGAACACCAGTAGGGGCATATAATCTAAAAATATTAATAAAATAACCGAAAATTTGTGGAAATCATTTACACGTGTTTTGTTACTATTTTATGCCGCTTAAATATGGAATTTCTATTGGATTTGCTTTATTTTTAGTGTAAAGAAGAGGTTAAGCAGAAAAACATACTCTGAAACATTCATACAGTGTATACATAAATGTAAATAATTCAAGGATTTTAAATCCAGCAATATCACACTCAATGGAAAGCTGAAGATTTCCAGGGGCAAAACCCAGGACTGTTTTATGAAAACTGGGACACATGGGAACGAAGCACACAAGTCCCTCGAAAGGCAAATTATTTATGTGGCATTGGAGTATAGTAAATAAGTTAAAAGCAAAATGCTGTAGTTTGACCCATTCATTGCCATAGCTGTATATTATGTCACTAAACAATTTGTCTAAGTGGAGCAATAGATATTTTATAGTGATATACGAATACTAGTTTATTTGGCATATACCAAATCTTGCTCTTTACCTAAGAGTCTATAGTGTAAAATATTGATTAAAACATTTATCAGAAGAAATAGGTACATTTGAACTATTTTAATATAGTGAGAATTTAAAGGTTTTCATTTAATTTAATCTAATGTATTGTGCTTTCACAATATGATTTTATTTAATAAAACTCTATAACAGACAAGAAATAATGTTGAGCTCATTACATATATTACTGCAGTTAGGGCAAGCACTTAAATCAATATTTTACACTATAGACTCTTAGGTAGAGAGCCTGTGTTGGTACATTAGTGTCCCATATATTACTGTGTAAGTAACTGAGTTGGTAAGTAAAGCTAAATCTTATTTATTATCATTTAATTTGTTTTATTTGTTTATATCTTTTTCTGGTAACAAGCTGAAGGACTCTCCATTTCTAGTAGGTCTTGTTTCATTTCTGTGCTATACCTTAATTTAACATCAATAAAAGCCATCTCTGTAAAAGGCAATGCTTTATACGGACTAACCCCAGTCTGACTGAATGAGTGGAATATTGGTGATTATAAATGCTATGTAGACCTGAGTCTGCCATATACATACTCAGTAGAGACAGAGGACCGAATCAAGAGCTGGGCTTCTGTGAGTTTTTCATACAAAAAGCGTAACGAGAAACCACTCTTCACATTCGCATCCGTATTCTCTGCCTCAATGCTATGGGGTTTTCCACTATAGTTTAATTAGAAAGGGGCGGTTTACTGCTGCTGCAAACTCTGTCCACACTCCATGCCCTTCCACCTAAACAATTATCAAATAACCCTTTTTTTTTTTTTAGTTGAAACACAGCCCTACAAATGTTTTAAAATGTGAAATGTTAAATTGAAGCATCGATTCATTTTTTAAATGCTTTAAAATACGATCATGATTTTTGTATTTTTTTTAAAGCCTGATAAGCAGCGAATTGTTGCACATTCTAGTCTCACATTGAACATAACAAAAGTATTTTTACATAGTTACATAGTTGATGAGGTTGAAAAAAGACAACAGTCCATCAAGTTCAACCTATTTTGGATCTCCTGCGATCATAAAGGTCGGTTTGACTAACTCACAGTCAAATCGCCGTTTAGCAATTCGCCCTTGCCTAGAGGCTAGTTAGTGGCAATTCACCCTGCGAGCTAGAAAAACACATGTCAATCTTGTATTAACCCCTAATGTGTCCACTTACCTCTGGTGGTCTGTGTCCTGTACTAAGTGTAATGTATTGTATTGTGTGGTGTAATAAATATATTTTAAAAAAAATGTCACCCACCATTTGCTGTCATCTGTCTTGGGAAGCCTTGCTAGATGTGAAGAATGTTCATCTGTTGCTTGGAGTCCTGGCATCGGCTTGCTTGCAGTCTTCTCCCCTTCAGCTCCGGCTCCTCTGGCTCTTCAGATCTTGCCACGTCGGGGTCTGGCTCCTCCTCTGCTCCTAATGACCATTCGGTCACTAGGGGGCAGCCTTTTATTTAAATGATGACATCAGTTACACTCTGGCCTCTGATGTCATCATTTAAATAAAAGGCTGCCCCCTAGCGACAGAATGGCATTTACAGAAAGAGAAAGAAGAGGAGGAAGAGCCAGACCCCGACGTTTTTTTTAAACTCACGCGAGTTGCCGCGATTTTTTTCAAGGACAAATCACGGTGCTTCTCAATAGAAAAACCATGATTTACCCCTTGCAAACTCACAGCATCTCGTGTGAGTTGTAAAAAAAATTGCCTAAAAATCGCAGCTTAGTGAATTCGGTTAACTCACGCTGCAAATCACTAGAAAATCGAGGTGATACGCTGTGAGTTGAATTTCACTGCAAAAATCGCCCTTTGTTAATATACCCCCATGTGACAAAACCAAAGAAAAGCGTCAATTCCTGGTTTAATCATCTTCCAATAAGAATCCTGTTAGGGGAATAGAGTCACTGTTTAAGTGACATTCTGCACTCAACCTGGGAATTTAATCGCAGGTTCAGGGTAAACCTTGTGTTTCATCTCCAAAATAATTAAGTACGGTATATCACTTTATCCTATTTATTGCCTTTAGGTACATTATTATTATTATTATTACTATTATTATTATTAATATTATTATTATATGTATCATTGTTGTTGTTATGATTATTTCAACTCTTATTATTGCTAGATTAAAATGAAAAAAATAAGATTCTACATATTAACGCAAATAACGTAGTAAAAAGTGATACTTTAAACCAAAAAAAACACAAGGTCTATGTCAAGATTCTTTTTCCTTTTTCTTTATATACTCCTTTATTGCATGACAGATAAGCATATCTGGTCACACTAAATTGTGCTATTTATTCAATGTCACAATATGCCTTTAGCAACATCTATGAAACCTAAAACTGGAATTGCTTGAAAATGACTCATTAGAAATAGAAAGGAAAAAATATTTCTACTGGAATTTGTCAAACGTACTGTATATAGATAGTGGTGTTATACTGTATTTGCATAATATCTAGAAATTTGCTTTAATAAATAAAAATAAGACAACAAAATTTTTTCATGAGAAATACAGCTTTTCTCATATGATGTCCTGAAAATGGATCTGTATAACTCCATTTATAGGTAATGGATGATATGTCAGGAGGATATAGAAACTTCATGGCGTTATATAAACAGCATATTACTAGCGCAGAAAAAGGCATTTATCTTTTCTGTGCCTGTAGCATTAACTGCCAGATCAAGGGTATAAGCAATTGTCTAGCTTAGTATTTGACTATGTGTTAAACCTTTTCAAAAGATCTCTGCAATCCTATTATTTATAACTCCAGAAAAAAGTGAATACTTGGGGAGATTTTATATTTAAATTTGACAAGAACAATCTGTGAAACACATTATATTACATATGTGGATCCAGACTTGACGATAAGAGAGGAAAGTTACACCTGGGCTAAACCATGTTGATTTCAGGGGAGTCATATTTCATCTGTTGCAAACAGTATTAGAGTTGAGAGGTGATGTTTCCTATCCCAAGTCTAAATAACAGTGTGATAGTAATGCTGGTCACTATCTGTGTGCAGTAAGTAAAGATATATCCCTCCATGCAAAGAATACAATTAACTTGACTCCCTCTGAAATCAACATGTTTAGCCCAGGTGTAACTTTCCTCTCTTATTTTCAAGCTCCTTGATATTTTAAATACCACTGCACCATCTCCCTTGTATTTCTATTGTCAAAACCATTCATCTTACTAGGCCAGGTTTCTAATTTTGCCCTGCCTTCTACACCAATTTTTTTTATACTGCATATTTGCACAAATCTCTGTTAAGTGATCAGAAAATATTTCAACCCATCCCCACTCATAATTAACAACACTTCCAACAGAAGGACTGGCTTGGGTTTACAAATAGACTTTTCCTCAAAGTCCGTTTACAGGCAGTCTCTGTGTATCCACCTAGAACTCATTACTTGTCAGTGAACTTGTGTTAATGGAGACCTAAAGTTAAGCCTCGAAGATTGTCCGTATTAATGGGAGTAGTTAATAAATGAATGTGTGTATTTTTTTGATAGCTCAACGCAGGGCTTACAGATCTATGCAAATATTTGCTTGCGGATTCAACGGCAGGAAAAATTCATTCTGAACTTGCTTTGGTGTATAAGTTGCTAAGAAAGCATGAGAGTGAACCAGGTTGCTTATCTACATAGGCTGACTGGGCAAGTGGGCATGGAAGCATCTATCTACAGGGTTAGTTCCATACCGGGATTGGCCAGGGCCAATACACCATATTTTAAATATTCCTTATAGGCTCTAGTGCTGGCTGTACAAACTAGTTAAAATTGTCAGTTAGATATTGTCATCAAGTGAAAGTCTGCATTTAAACAAACATGTTACAGTGTGTAGGGCACAATATATATATATATATATATATAGAATAAAAACAGAATGGAAGCTGCTCAATCAATTTATTAAGTAAATGTTAAACAGGTGCATGAAAGGCAGGGGGTAACCTGCTAGCCACAGAAACAAAGGGAAAAATTACCTCAGCACACTGCCATAAACCAGTAACAAACTATACTGTTCTATCTGTAAAATAAAACACAGAAATGTTCGTTACGCATATTTGTACAAATATGAGATAAGCCACCAGCCACCGTCAAGGCCTTTCTGTATATGGTGGTCCTAACTCTAACAATGAGAGTCCCAGTATTGGGTCCCATATATATGTTTATAAATTGAGAGCCAACTTACCTAGAAGACACCCCATATATAAGATAAATACTTAGCTTTTTCTTATTGCACAGAAATACTAAACAGTTTTAAACTACACTTTCAACTCCATATTTGTACTGGAAACATTTGCTGCTGTTTTTGATGTAACTCTGATTCAGCCTGTAATGTGTTGTGCGCATAATAATATATTTATGTCAGGATATTTAAAACAAAATGAAACAATAATGATATAACCGTTGGAAACAAAGCCATGTAAGCTACTGTTCACATCCATTGCTGTGAAATGTATATAGTATAAAACTAGCTACATTTGTGCGCATTGTTCTATTTATGGAGGGTCACGTATAGCAATCTAAATATGATCACTTGGAAATAGTATGGCATTTCACATTTCTAATAATTACATACAAAGCCATAAAAATCAATGAGGAGTATAATTTTAAGGTAATGAGAAGGGGATGAGTTCTATGTTTCAATTATGGCTTTTTCGAACAGTTAGATTATGGTTCAGTGAATTTTCTTTCCATGAAGCATCTAACACAACATAATTCAGTTTCTTCTTCATCCAATCAAAAATCCCCTTCTCTATCCTATTAAGATGATGAACATGGCACTGATGGAGGGAAAGCCGTCATTACTATTAAAGCTTTTGAATGTTAAGGGAGGTAATGTCCTGAATGATAAATATAAATGTTAATAATATTAGTAATCATCATCATCATCATCATCATCATAGACTGATATGTAATATGAAGTAGTGTGACAATTTGGGTAAATCCATTGAACAATTTGATGAGAAACTGGTATATCTAAATTCCTTCAAGAGTGGTATTAATGATAATTGATGTACAGTATATAGCAAGAGCATCAGTTTATTTCATACACGAGGGCTTTAAAATGCAAGCTCAAACTATATATTTTTTATGGAAATTAACGCTTGAGAAGGCTTACATGAAATACCATATGTCTATAAAGCATATCCCATTAATCTCTCTAGTGTCACAAGTGTATAGGAGATTGATGCATATTACAAGACAGATAAAAGCCATATTGACAATATATATATATGCATGAGTTGCAGTAGTTAACCTGTATTAAATTCATCTTTCTATGAAAATCCATATTTGAATCAGATCTTTTATAATATGGTATTGTTTAATTCATTTGCAATATAGTCAAAGTATATGGCTTGAAGAAATATACAAAGGGCAATGTGTGGCAGCTTGTTGCCTGGTGAAATGGTGGCACAGTTGTGAGAATTGCATTGGCTAAGTCCTGTTTACCATGATTCTGGATCCTCTCACAGTCTAAACGACTTTTGGTCAACCTGTTGATATCCATGTGACAGTATTTGTTGCACTATGTTCTATGTAATTCGAGCAGACTGGGACTGGTGAAGCCACAGGTTGGTCAAATCTATGTTAGAAAAATATTTGTAGGGCAATTTGTGTTTGACTTACTTGACTCTAGAAAGCTGCTTATAAACCGGTACATGATAGCACATACAGTGCTAACAATCACTGAACTTGTACCTATAAATAGGTGGAAGCACAGCTCTGGATCAGCCTCATGCACACTAACACATACATACGTCTGTGGAAAATTGTATTATACTCAATGTAGGCTATGGGCATTGCCACGATCTTCAGCCATATTTCTCCTTTTGCAAATATTATTCATAACACCTGACTATTGGCTTTTGAGTGCAAATGACTGGGGCAATTCCACATGGATACAGAGCAGAGGTACAGCTTAACTGCGGATTAGTGCAAACATTAGACAATCCTTCTGTTTGACTTGTCGAAAATTGCAAACACTGGACATTCCATTGTCACATATTCTTATATAAATATAGACATTTTCAATTAATCGTCAATGCTATGTGGTATAAGGGTCATTTGTTTAACTATATTGTTCCTAAAGTGCTATTTTAATACAATTTTTAGCTATTAGTTTCATGTGGTGAACTGATTGCCTTATTACAGTACTTCATTGTGGAATAACCTGCAGTGTTCATGTTCCCCCTCACCATTTGCATCTATGCAAAAAGCAATAAGTGTTTTGCACTTCATAAATTTACAGTCTCAACACAAGTGCAAAGCTACAGTGGATTAAGCAGCATTGATTCTTATTATTTGCTTGCCAATATTGATTGTGGACCAAGCCATTTAATAGAAATTATAGAGAACAATGCAGAGTAATTTAACATTTTTCATAATAATAATGTTGGGTAATAATGTTGAGATAATAATATACTACCATGTAAAATGTCTTGTCCATTGTCATTAAAATATCCCGCCTCTGTTTTTAACTATTTCATGCAAGGTCACTGGGTAAAACGTTATTTGATCTACACACATAAAAAAAGCATATCAGAGCGGATCCACACCCCGCGGGGTGCAATTCCGCATGAGAGTGGGGAGTGCACTCTCTCATGCGTAAAATGTGTGACTTACACTGCCATAAGAAATTGCGTAGGTGTGCTATCGTTATGATCTATGGATCTGGTCCAATGTCTTTATCTAGTTATTATTTATTTGCTTTATTAACCGGTTTTTACACATAGCACTTTATAGAGAATATTTAACATTCACTTCAGTCCCTGCCCCATTGGAGCTGCATTCTAAGTTCCCTAACACAGACACACACTAAGGCTAATTTATTCAGCAGCCAATTAACCTACTAGAATGTTCTTGGAGTGTGGGAGGAAACCGGACCAGGCGGAGAAAACCCACACAGACACGGGGGGAACATATAAACTCCACACAGATATGATCTATTCTCGGAAAAAAAAACTCGTAACCTCAGCTTATGTCTTTAATATTAACATTGTTTTTATAGATTATGGGGCTGATCCAGACCATATGTACCGGCGTAACTACGGCAATGCCCGATCGAGGATTGGGCATCCATAGTAGCAGCGTATTTGTTGCAAAAAATAAAGGCGAAAAGAGGAACATAGCTTAATGTAAAGAAAATATTTAACACACTTATATTGTTAAATGCCTTTCAATACATTTATTGCATTCATAAAGTAGTTTAAAATGTATATTATGCCCTGGATTCAAACAAACTATTCTTAAGGACAATTTAGAAAACAGCTCTTAATATGTTTATTTCTTATTTCATGTTTTTTTTATTTCATATTATTTGCAAATGTATGTAACTAACTGTTTCTGTATTTATTTTTCAACTTCTATATAACGTATAGTTACCGGTAATTACTGGTTAAAAACAGTATACTGGGGCATTTTCTTTCCTTGGTTTCTGTGCAGTCTACCCCTGTGTTACATACATCTGTCTATATTAACATATACATTTATTTGACCAACCACCATTTTATGCAACTAAATAATAATAATAAAAAACAACAACATAAAATTGACTCCAAAATATTGTTGCAATTGATTGAAAGAAAATAGAGATTTTTTTTTGTCAGTAAAAACAGTTAAGATCAGATCCAGAGTTTCAGCGGAAGAGGAATACGGATTCGCTAAATGTGAAACAAGCAACTCGGGATAGGGCGTAGGTAAAAGGTGCAGCCAATAAAGCCCCGCAGACAGAAGTGTTTGTGCAAAGGCTGCAGGTTGTCTTGCAGCAGCCTCTGTCACTTTCCTATGTTTTTAATGGTTTTCTTTTTTTCAGTTTAACACCAGTTAAAATTCTTTATTTATAGCTTACAGCACAATGGCTGAATTCCAATGCTTTCTGGCATTTTTTTTTATTATCATTATTTAATTTTCTCTGTAGAAAAGTATTTAAAGCACTCCATTCATAGATTTGAAAAAAATATCTTCCAATGTGTAGATAAATGTTGTTATTAAAAATACGGCTATTTCTCCAATTGAAAATAACCTGTGCCCAGGGCCGGCGCGACCCGCTCCGCGAGGGGATGCGGTGCATCCCGGCGCCATGCTGGAGAGGCGCTGGGCATTCCCCCGCTCCACGCTATACAGATTGGGAGTGTTCATACAGTCTTCTGTATGAACAATACCAATCTGTGGAGCGGGGAGAATGCCCAGCGCCTCTCCAGCATGGCGCCGGGATGCACC
>WWET01000236.1:283746-312893 GCA_011038615.1 Limnodynastes dumerilii | reverse complement strand
GGATGGTCTCCTGAGGGATCTCCTCCCAGACCTGGACTAAAGCATCCGCCAACTCCTGTACAGTCTGTGGTGCAATGTGGCATTGGTGGATGGAGCGAGACATGATGTCCCAGATGTGCTCAATTGGATTCAGGTCTGGGGAACGGGCAGGCCAGTTCATAGCATCAATGCCTTCGTCTTGCAGGAACTGCTGACACACTCCAGCCACATGAGGTCTAGCATTGTCTTGCATTAGGAGGAACCCAGGGCCAACCGCACCAGCATATGGTCTTACAAGGGGTCTGAGGTACCTAATGGCAGTCAGGCTACCTCTGGCGAGCACATGCAGGGCTATGCGGCCCCCCCAAAGAAATGCCACCCCACACCATTACTGACTCACTGCCAAACCGGTCATGCTGGAGGATGTTGCAGGCAGCAGAACATTCTCCATGGCGTCTCTAGACTGTGTCACGTCTGTCACATGTGTGAACCTGCATTCATCTGTGAAGAGCACAGGGTGCCAGTGGCGAACTTGCCAATCTTGGTGTTCTCTGGGAAATGCCAAACATCCTACACAGTGTTGGGCTGTAAGTTATCCAACAAACAGAAATGACCCTAAATCAAGATCTATATTCAGACTATCAGGGTCCAATGTATTTGAATTATATATCCACTTTGGTTCCTCCTCTATTTTTTCCTCCCTCTCCAGTGCTTTTCGACCTTCCTAATCTCCATGAATTTCATGTTGGAGGGGTCGTTGTTATGTTTCTGTAGGAAATGGAGGGGGGACACTATGTGTAGTCATGTCCTTTCTGATACTGCATACATGCCCCCCATATGTGTGTTTTCAGGAGTCTGATTGTACGTCCAATATACTGCAGGCCGCATGGGCATTCTAGTAAATACACTATTCCCTTGGTCCCACAACAGGTGTTCTCTTTAATATTCCTCACCAGTGCTGTTAGATTTAAAACTAGTTAGCAGTTTGGTGGTGATACTATTTGTAGACATACATGTTATGCACTTCGTGCAGTGAAAGAAGCCTTTGGTGTTCTCATTTAACCAATTGTGTTCTGAGGATTTTTCAGTCAGCAATTCACTGGGTGCTGGAATGCCCTTTAAATTTTGTGACTTCCTGTATACTATTATAGGTTTCTCATGGAGTGTTGCGTTCAGCTTGGGTTCCTTGAGAAGAATCCACCAATGTTTATTGATTAACTTCTTTAGACTCCTGTAATTGCTGCTAAAGAATATATTTTGCCATCTCTGGGAGGATTCTTTTGATTTGGGCTCTGATTTTAAGAGGGTCGATCTTTCATTTGTACTATTCTGTTTATATGCCTCCTCTATTTGGGCCCCTTCATACTGTCTATCAAAAAATCTCTGACTGAGATATTGCACCTGTGTTTAAAGGTTCTCAAGATTAGTACAATTCCTCCTAACCCTGCGGCATTGACACCCTGGGATATTCCGCAGCCATCAGGGGTGGTGGTTACTGTTGTCCTTTATGTAGGAATTGGCATAAACTTTTTTAATGAACGTCATGGTGGACAGATAATCCTTGTCTCTACTAATGGTAGATGTGAATTTCAAGCTTAGAGAATTGGTATTGAAGTACTCGGCGAATTTGGATAGTTCAGTCTCATCCCCAGACCAGAAACATAACACATCATTGATGTATCTTTTCCATGCAATGATGTTACTAAGAAAAGGGTTAGAACTAGCCCAAATCTGTTCATCTTCCAAATGTGCCACAAACAGGTTCACGTATCTGGGCGTGAATTTTGCACCCATCACAGTTCCGCGAACCTGTATTTTATATATGAAAATTTTCACCAGTCCATAGAAAATCTGTAGAGAATCCGTAGAGAATTGTTGTCACATGCCAAATTTTATAGAAAAATAAAGACAAATTACAAAACTAGAAAAGGGCAAAGTGGAAAATGTTTTTCATTCCTTTTCAGCAAAGTCGTATGTTGTTGTCAGACTTTTGGAAAGGCAAAACTAGTCTATACACTAGTTGTTATTTGTTAGGTAGATAATGTTCCATGGGAGTGCCTTTGTGGTTGAGATTTGTGAGAAAAATTTCTTTACTATTTTGTAAAATATGCCCCATTTTAAAGATAAGAAATTTCATAGTGTTGTTTGTGTCAACTGACAGCCCAGGTTGTACTTAGGCTTCTCATGAGAGGAGCAAGATGGACGACTCTCACACAGATTTTCTGACAGAGAAATCAGCCATGTTATCTTCTCCTGGTGGGCAGTGGTATGATTTGAGGTAGAGAGGGACACGTAGTGTAAATATTAGGCTTTTTTTATGACTCTAATAATAAAGGTTTATAATCTTCTCAAGGGCAGTAGCATTGTTGAATGCCCCGCTACCTGTGATATCACTACAGACATGATATGCTGTACCATCATATCCTTTGGTTAGCTGCAGATTAAGCACTATCATGGAGTGAGTTTGCCATCACCGACAAAATGGTAGAGCTGCTAATTCATAGGTTTGTGCATCAGACATATTACTTGTATGTATTTATGTTGCTTTTTCACTAATGCGCCCACTAGGAGCGTCACAAATTTTTTTGTTGGGGGTAAAAATGTAGCCCTCATCTTGGCGCCCCTTCACAAGTGGCAATCACAGGATTTTGAAATGTGTGTAATACATGCGGGGTATATTAGCATACCTCCCAATGTCTTGGAGCCCAAAAATGAGACAAATAAGCTCTGCCCCGTCCCAGAGGCGAAAATAGCCAGTTGTGCGCCCAGGTTCAAAAAATATTCAGGAGCTCCAGGGTTTTTTTCTCTATGAAAGTACATTTCTTCCTTCTGTTACCACTCCTGGCACCAGATTTACTAAGCTGCACATTTATGGAGATGTTGCCCATAGCAACCAATCATATTTTAGCTGACATTCTCAGAGCTAGAATCTGATTGGTTGCTATAGGCAACATCTCCACTTTTCCAAACCCGCAGCTTAGTAAATTTGGCCTTTTGGGCTCTAATTACTTACCTGCCTCGTTCCCTGTGAACAAAGCTGCATCAGGCTCGCTTATCATTCCAGCAAGCCTGGCATCTTCGTTCAGTGCCGACATGAGAAACACTGCACATGCTCAGGACATGAGAAACACTGCACATGCTCAGGACATGAGAAACATTGCACATGTGCAGTGCTTCTCTTTAGGCACTTTGAAATTTTCCCAAGTGCTGACATGAGAAACACTGCGCATGTGCAGTGTATTCATGCCGGGACTGGACAGCTGCAGTCCGACGGGACGCCCGGACAGGTGAATTTAATTATTTAGTTATATTTTCTATGTTTTTTATTGATATTTTCTTAACTTCTAAAACTTTTTTTTTAAACTTGGGCAATATTGCTATGTATTCCGGCGGTCTTCCCATACATGCCACCCATTTCTTATTAGGGGGAGGAAAAGAGGGATATATGGGGACATCGCCAGAAACTTGTAAAACTCTGCTCCAGCTTTTTGTAAATATGTGACACTTTTGAAGTGAAAACTGGCCCTATCGCATTAAAATGATCTTTGTAAATAGACCCCTTAGTCTTTAAAGGTATAATAATGCACATTTACTTACATTTCTTACACACGTAAGACAAGATTTTAACAATACTTTTTTTAAGCCCTCTGCGTTGTTATTTAGGAAGACAAGTTCTTAGAGCAACCATAATCCACAACTATCATTTGCTATATAAACTATATAAATAATAGAGTAGGAGATGAAAATTATTATGTTGTACTTATGGGATCCCTAAAAAATATTGCCTTAATACTAAAGTTCTGTTTCTGGAACCCTGTTGCCAAAGTAATGCACCATCCTGCCTTCATTGGACACAAGGGCTGATTCAGAGCTGCGCTTACACCTTTTTTTAAGATAGACCTGAGCATGTTGAACTTTAAATTGTGACTGCAGAATTAGATTTGAGAGGAGACATGTCTTAGCTAAATTTTGATTTATAGATTAAACATAAAGCTATGCAGTATTTGAGTTCTATGTGCAAAAGTAAAATATTTACCCTGTATGCAAAAGATTTAATATTAATAAGCACCCCTTACTTTGCAAAATGGATCAGCCAAGCTGTACACTTACACCTGTTTTACCCTAACTCCCAAACTCTGAATCAGCCTCAAAATTGGTGCCACTAGTGAGCTATTACAAATTAGTTTTAATTGTGTAGCTAAAGTCAGTATTTATTATATTTTTTTGCACTAAAGAACTTGTGGTGTGCTCAGAATAGATAACAATAAATCACGTGATTCAAATGATTGTAACCAATATAAAATATAACCTATAGGACTGAACAAAAATGTTTTAATTATGATTTTTATACAACAGGCTAAAAATTCAGAGTTAATTTATTTAATTATTTACCAAATGTTTCTGAAAATTATTGTATAAGTGAAAAACAATATTTTTTATTATTTCAAACTATGAACTGAAATAAAAGTTGTATTGGTATAGATCTAATATATGTAAGCAATAGATTGTTTTCCATGTTTTTCCCATTGCAAAGGTTTTAGAACAGGTTCATAAGACCCTTGAGAAATTGAATGCTGAGGAACTTCAAAAGCCACAGACTTGGCAAACTCACCGGCACTTTGCATAAACCAATAAAAGTATTCATCTACTAACACTGAAGATCATTAGCAGAACTGCAGAAACATACATTATGAATGTGTCATAAAATCTTCATAAATTCCCAAACATGCTCACACATTACTGTAAGTAAGAGAGGGGTAGATGCTGACGTTTGCACCTGGACCACCTGTTATTGAAGTAGTATTATGAATTTGTGGTAAAACTGAGTAATGAACAATTAAAGAATATATACAAATATGCAATTACAGCACAACTACATGCAAGTACGATGTGAAAACATAATCCAATGCAAGATGAATAGCATATGCTAAGTATCTGCAAACACAATATGCAAAAATCATAATTGAAAATATTGTACATATGCCTAAATTCTGAAACTGAGGGCCAGCAATAATCTGACAAGAGAATGGGAACATGTTTCATACAATAAAGTGACACCTTAATGAGTCTAAATACACACAGAATGCACTGTTTTTCACAGGGAAGAATAACATATATAATAAGAAAATAATAGTACTGAAGCAAAGGCAGGACAACCCTAAGTATTGGTTTATCATCAAACTCAATAATAATACATAAACAACAACAACAACAATAATAATAATAATAATAATAATAATATATGAATGTAAGAGTAATGAATCAAAAATCTTCTGCACTGAGTTTGGCATTTATAAACCTGAAATAGTTGTAACAGAAAGCCTTTATTATAAAATATTATGATCTTATACAATTTTACAGTATAGAGAATTTGACAAGTTCAGTGACCACAGTGATCTATCTTCTGTTAGACTTAGTCTAAATAAAGATACAAATGAAATAGATATTAGCACTAAACTGGTTAAAATATTGTGATTGGAAGGCAAAATTCATATGTATTTTCTTCTTCTGGCACAAGTGGGAAGCGTAGTTATAACACCACTTAATAAATAAACATCCTCCATTTCCTTTGAGGCCCATTAATTTGAATGAATAATAAGATATCATGCAGGCACTGTAAAGTTTATCATGTCTTATCCCTAAATGCTGAATCACAAGAGAACTTCATTTACTGCAGGTTATGCAAAACAATGTTTTGTTTATGATCCTATTATCAATAAAAATAAAAAAAACCTGGCAATGCTTTATATCTATGTCTCCTACATCCAAAATTTCCTAGTGTGACTACTTAAAAATGCTCATAAATAACACCACGGCACAATCGTATATTCCAAAATATTTTACCGCTGCCCTAAACGGATGTAAATATACCCTAGCCGTCCGGAATTTAAATCTAAAGTTTTTTTTCCAACCCGATGCAGTCAGACTTTAAGACATAAAAGCACAATAATCAAAAGAGAGTAATGCCTGTTATATGTTGCCTAACCATTCTTTGTAGCAATGGGCCATTTTAACAGCAACAATCGTTAATTTGTTTTACAATCCCACTGACATATACACACAGTATTAAGAAGCTGTTATTTCACATGGATAACTTCATATATATTCTCTATTTACTGCATTCAGCACTTTTTGCTTGGTCTGTTCTGTTTCTATGTGTCAGTGTTATGTCCGAGTCTACAGCAAATAAAGGGAATGACTAAGTTAACACATGCAGATTTAACAGAGGAAATAATTCATAATAGATTATAACATATATAATTCTGAATGTTTTTGTTTCATTGAAACCAAGAGTGCTGATTCCCTACAGTGGTTTAAGTGGTTAGCACTTTTGCCTCACATAGCTGGAGTCATAAGCTCTATTTCTGGACATGTATGGAGTTTGTGTGTCTACCTGGGTTTCTTCCAGGTGCTCTGGGTTCCTCCTGCACTCTAGAAACATGTTTGCAGGTTAATTGCCTACTGACGGATAAAAAATAATTCTAGTTTCTGTCTGTGTGGTAGGGAATTTAGACTGTAAGTTCCATTGGAGCAGAGATTTAGTGGTGTTATTTAAATAATAAAGGATGATATATGGTAGTCATCAAGAGCATCTTCTCATGTCTTAGTTTTATAGCGCCATACATTTCTCAGATTCTGCATCTAGAAAATATTCAATTTTAAGACTAGGATGTTACTGTTATGTTAAACAAGAGACATATAAATAAGAGATAACAAATAGAACTATGACAAAGGTTCTGATCCAGACCTATTAGCATATTGTACATGTAGGGCCTGATTCAGACCTACACCCGCCGTCCTAGCGACGGCGGGCGTAAGCGTAAGATTGGCTGAAAAGCCGATCTGTGCATGCGGCGGGCAGAAGTTGTCCGGCGTCGCTACGGCACCGCCCGATCGTGGATCGGGCGTCCGTAGCAGCGCCGTAGGGATGCTGGAGGGGACGTCCCCCAGCGTCCCTACGTTCAGGTTAGTGTAGGTGGGCGCGGGGAGCTAGTTTAATGAGGGTAAGAGGGCGGGCTAGGCGGCCATGCACTCCTGTGCGAGCGTCTGGCCCCTTCCTTACACCGGCTGAAGTTAGGGTAGCATTCAGCCGGCATAACCCTTCCTTACGCCGACTGAAGTTAGGGTAGCCTTCAGCCGGCGTAAGGAAGGGGCCATACGCTCGCACAGGGGGAATGTCGGTCAAAGTGAACGCCGATATGCTGTGTTTTAGTAAGCACAGCGCATCGGCGTAGGTCTGGATCAGGCCCGTACAGAGGAGTTCTGCACGCTCACTTACTCCTAAGTTCCGTATGTCAGTGGATGTAGCACTTTCCTGTTATTAAGTCTGGATCGGGCCCATAATTGGAATTGAACATGTCATGACAGGACCAATATTAATGTGAAGGGAAAAAAGAATTGCAAAGAAAATGATTACGTTACATGGGGCTTGGGTCAGATAAATGCATGACAATTGTGGTGTGAGATGCATTTATTCCATTTCATAGACAAATGTGTAAAGTTTAGCTCCACTGCAATATTATTTGGCAGCAGTAAAAACATTGGACCGGATAAAGAACGAATAAAGCCAGGGGACTTACACACGTAACATTGTGCATGTGCATGCTAGAAGTTACTTGTGTGCCTTCTGACGTACGGAACTCAGTTCTATACATTAGAATGCACAATGAAGGGGTCAACCCTTCAAGTACGCATGCCATATCTAGGCATTCAAATGAAGGGGTGGGGGTGAGGAAGACCAGATATGCATTGATCCATACGGATGCAGATCAATGCGTAAAAGGTAAGGCAGGGTTCATGTAAGTGTCCAAAACTACTACCGACAGAAGGGAGTGATGGGGGCGAGCACTTCCTTATTCCTTGTGCAATTTCAAACCCAGCATGTATATAAAGCGTGCCAGGGTCTGGATCTGGCCCATTGTAACTGATATGATAATCAGTATGTGTTCAAAAAGAAAAACTGAAACTTGTTACTGAGAGCAAGAAAAAGGTAATATGGGGAAAGTACTTACACTGGAGAGATGTATCTATATAATAAATAGGACATTCTGCTACAGTAAACATATGAATATAAATTCTCTATACACTCCAGTAAAGGTATTGGACCAGTTTCATACGTACCCTGAAATTCTGTAACCCCACATGTAGTAGAGTAGGGCGGTATAATGGCTTGTGCCTACACTTGTGTCTCACAGCGCTGAGGTCATGAGTTTGATTCCCGGACTAGGCCTTATCTGTGCCGAGTTTGTATGTTCTCCCCATGTCTGCGTGGGTTTTCTCCAGGTTTTCCTGTTCCCTCCCACTGTTACATCCTGGACTGCTACTTCTTGTTCTGTCCATAGGGGCAGACCTGAATGTTATTTTATTATGGACATTTCTATCACCTACCACTAGTGGCTGCTGTTGTGCGCTCTGTCTGGGACTCCTCATTATGTGCTCATTATCCTACACCTGTGGACTAGGGAAATCTGCCCCTTGTTTCCAGAGCACAGGTGTGGGTCATTGCTTCTGTTTTCTGCTTCCTGTGTGTGTTAGTTTTCTGGTCTCTGCCGTGTTCCTGATTCTTCCTCCATTCCTGCCTGCTCATTCAGGTTCCTTATTTATGTTGTTTATCTCTGCTATTTGTACCAGTATCTTGTCTGCATATATCTATTACCTTACCAGTATCTTGTCTGCATATATCTATTACCTTACCAGTATCTTGTCTGCATATGTCTGTTATCTTACCAGTATCTCACCTGCATCAGTCTTTTACCTTACCAGTATCTTGTCTGCATATATCTGTTATCTTACCAGTGTCTCACCTGCATCAGTTTGTTACCATTACCTGTATCTTGCCTACATTACTCCGTTACCTTGCTCATTGTACATAGTGATTCTCTGTCTTTCTGTACTGTTCTGCTTTGTTACCTTGTTATCTGCAATAAACCTTTATCTTTCATACTGTATCTGCAATCTTTGTACCGAGCCTCAGGTATCCGTAACACCCACACAATACATGCTGGTAAGTTAAATGGCTTTTGAATAAATGAAGCCTAGTCTGTGTGTATGTGTTAGGGATATGTATGTAGCTCCAATAGGGGCAGGGACTGATGTAAATGTCAAATATTATCTGTAAAGCTATCTGTATCTGTTTGTGGTGCTTTATAAATAAGCATTTTTATTATTAATAATAATAATGATGATGCAGGACCCTAGCTTAAATATTTTGCATGGAATGTCTTACTGCATTGTATGTAAGGGCTTAGCCAAGAACTTACTGTACAATTTAAAAGCCTATTCCAACTCCCCATGTGTATCTCCTATCTCTGAACCACACGGAGTGCAGCATCGGTCGGCTGCGCTCCATTGCAGAGAAAATGGTAGTACTTTGGTACGCGGTACCATCTTCAAGTAGACTTCAGTACATAGTGTACGTATGTATTAGGTATTAGGTCAGAATCTGGGCCATTGTCCTGTAATGTAGCAGACTTTGATGACTCATTCCTTAATAATGGGATACATGATGGTATAAGGCACTTATATTGTGCATACTTCCTTATGATCGTGTTTTCAAATAATTGTTCAGCTAATGTTAAAGCATGTATAGTTGTTATGTATAGTTGTTCATTTAGTGGAATGTCTGTCTGGGCAGCCAAAGTATAGATAAGTGTATTAAAGACTGGATATTTATCTGTGTCATGGCCTCTACTGGAATTAGCAAATTACAAGATGTTCAGTCTATCCTGGTTATCAACATGGGTGTCTTCATGAAAGCAAGGCTCCCGGGATTGTGAATAATTAGCATGACCGTTTTGACAAAGCTGAATATTAAATGTTTCTTTTTATCCACATTATCTGATTTCTGTGTTTCGTCTATACCGACCGCCACAAAATGTTAGCTTTTATCGGGAACCTGATACATGTACTTCACTATAATTATATCTCATAACAAGGTAATTATCTCTTATTTAAATATTAAGCACAAAACTGTGCCATTCAATCTCATTATTTAAAAATTTCTGCTCTTACAGTTTTTAAGAAGAAACCACTACCCTGACTTGTAAATGAAAAAATACTCAAAATGTTTAGATTTATTTTCCTTTGCTGAATGTTGATTTGTGTGCTTGAAATGACAGATTTTACGTTTTCTGCTTAATAAAATCTATTGTACCATTAATTGCTAACTGGGGCCCTGATTCAATGTTAAGAGTAAAATTGCAAATGTACCTAAATATACGCATATGAAAAATCTGCAATACTGACTCACAGAAAATACAGAACCTGATTAACCACTTCCCCTGTGTCGGGAGGGTCATGTAAGGACATAGGTCTTTGCTGCATATACTTAGTAATGTGCGGATCATTAGCTGTGAATCGGTCGTGTTTAGGTGCTTAAAATTGCTTATGATTCAAAGATACGTAATTAAATGCACTGATTATGATTCTAAAAAGGAAAGGTTTTAAAAACAGCACATACTCTCATTAACATATGTAAACAATAGCAGTATTAAAAATACATACAAAAATCATGACATGCTTAATAACACATAAATGCATACTGCATGAAGTTATAAATACAACAATCCACTATATACAGAGAGTTTCATTAACATTCAAATTTTTTTTTATTTAAGTAAGATTAACAACACAAACAACCAGTACAGTTAAATAACTAAATGAAATGGTGTGTGGTCACAAACTTTAAAGCGAAAAGCCTTAAACACATTAATACAAAAATGTCTACTTTTACAGAGGATTTTAAAGACGAGCCTTTATTTGTTTCATTTTAAAACACATATCTATTGATTTAAAACACACAGCAGGTGTGGCCTTAAATAAGTAAGAGAAGACGCATGTCCTCACACTAAACAATTTGGTTCATCATATTACTAGTGGTGGAGGGCTACCTTAACTTTTCTCATGCGTATGTTAGTTTACACAAGGCACTCCTACTTGTGAATCTGTGTTGGAACACCCATACTGTACATTAGTAGCCCTTGTGCAGCTCATTTGCATTAAGAGTCTTGACCTTCTAGCCACACATGCAGGACTAATTTCCGTGCCGATTCCTGCATCAGTCCTAAGTCATACGTCCAT
This sequence comes from Limnodynastes dumerilii, assembly GCA_011038615.1. Lineage (NCBI taxonomy): Eukaryota > Metazoa > Chordata > Amphibia > Anura > Limnodynastidae > Limnodynastes > Limnodynastes dumerilii. The sequence continues at coordinate 301,835 of WWET01000236.1, read as the reverse complement.
GTTTGGGAATCAGTTGGTCATGATTTTAGTGCATATAATTGGGTTCTGGGCATGCGCAGTTTAACTGATTATAAAAATATGCACAGAGATTCTGCACTTACTTAAGTCCTGGGCTGCCATCAGGAGATGGAGAGAGAGGGGGGGGGCACCGATGTGTTACTATACAAACTATTGCATAAGAAAACCATGCCATATCTAAACAGTGGAGGTCGAGTCTAATAAATCATTAGGCACAATCAGAATTAGAAATTATTTTACTAGTTTAAGCCTTTTTGCTTCAAACTCTTGATTATATAAAGCACAAGCAAATACTGACTGGTAATCGTTAGGTTTGAAGTTATTTTGTATGAAAAATAAACCACATAAAAAAAAAAAAAATTGTTTGCTATTGAAATGATAAAACGCCTTATGGTTTTATACATGTTCAGACGTGGCTTTTAATTATATTCTGTAGACTAAATAATGATTGATGGGATTTTTTGAGTGGTAGCATAAAAATGTAAAAAACTGTCCATGTCTTTCCAAGTCATCATTAGGTAAAAATAAAGCATGCAGTTAAAAATCATGGCATTTTGGAGACAATCAAAGCTTTTCACTCAGCAATTTGATTACCTGGGCCGTACACTTGCAGAATTTCAAATGAATTATCTGATACATAATCCAAATCCTGATTGTGAACAAGCCATCTAAGTTGTGCCAATGGAATAAAAGATGGTATATTTCTCATGTTGCTTAATACTATACATGATCTTAGGGGACATAGCAATATTTGTCCAATACAACAACAATCAAAGCTATAAAAGGGTTCCCATGGTACTACACAAATAATAATCACATTTTTAATGCTAGAATCTTTTATTTCCAAACAAAGCTTGTCTTTACAAGTTGCCAATTTACTACATGATTAAATGAGCAATTTATCTATTGCTTTGATATGGTTTATATTTAAATGCATTTTTCATTACATGGATTTCTATTTCTGCCTAAAGTCATTATGTTATGTTTTTGCCAACTCCTAAACTTGTTCATTTTTCATCTTTATTCAATTACATGATGAATAAAATTGAAACAAAGCATGCAAGTGTATTTGTAAGGCATAAAATGTCTGAAAGATCTAACAAAAAAGTAATATACTTAAATTGCATACTTGCCTGAATTGATGTACATTGTGTTTTGGGTTTTTGGGTTAAACAAATAAGCACAAGTTATGTATATATCCTGTAAATAAATATATCAATTTCTAGGGGGCATTTCATTATCCATAACATGCCACAAGAATGTTCTTGGCATACAATGCAATATACTATTATTTCCTGGCCCTAATCTTATAGACAGTAATAGACAAACTTTTCTGCTTCTATGGCACATCTCTGATTAATTACATTTCTCTGAAGGTTAAATAATCACAAAACAAGTTATAAAAGCTATATATTTTTAGCAATTTTGGCAAAAAGAAAACCCCAGCACTCAACTTTATTTGATTTAAACCTCAATTTAGACTAAAAAGCACCCACTTTTAGCTTTGCATCCTAGACGTTCTCCCCTGTTGTACTCATAATTACACAAGGTGATTATAAGACATGTCATTATTGTTAGTCCACAAATCGAAATTCACAAATGTGGTTGAGTAAATGGATTGTATGGACTGTATTCATACTTTCGTCAGACATCCTATTTACGCTCTCAATAGGGGACTGACAGGGGAGTTCACTTTACTCTTACATACAGACAGACAGACAGACAGACAGACAGACAGACCTCCATGTGTGCGTTAAAATCATGGATGTCAGGGTCCGGCTCATTATCCATGATGTTATTGTAGGATGGTTCTTGCTATAAAGCAAATTTGGTTTTTATTTTGAGGTTTGAAGAGGTCGTACTGAAAATGAGCCACTTTAGAAACATGCAAACAGATGTGAATAGGCAGATAGGCTGAGGGGTATAACCCAGCAGCCTATACAAGTCTGCAAGTTTCAAAAGTGCAATTCATTGTTTTTCTTTTTATTTGTTGAAGAAAAAAATCAAAGCCCTTAAAAATTCATCTTTAAGCAATATGTGTGACAATATGCTGCTATTCAGGCTAAAATAAGAGTCAGTATTGTGTATTGTTTGCAGTGTTCTGTGTTTGTCGTCAGGCTGCGTTATAGCTAAGAACAGGACCATTTCATTACCGACAATTTCCACCGTCTTATACATAGCTCTGAGCTGGTGTAAAATATTAGGAGGAAGCACAGGGGATTGCAGCAAACCTAAACCTACTTTGTGTCCGCCTTTTCGCTCGCGCTTGTTGGGAAATGGGCAGTACCCAAATGCGCTAAAAAAAACTAAGTGCAAGCACAGGTCTGGCTAACCTCCTCCATGCATTTTCATTGAGCATTTTGCACCTGACTTTGCTGTTAATCTCAGCCTCTGGATTTGATGAACTACTGTTCAGTGCAACCCTGTGCAATATAGAAAAGAGGCAATGTTTACATTTTACATCCAAAATCAATACACACCTTCGATATAAACAATGGGCTGGATCCAGACTTAAGTAAGTGCTTGAAATTCGTTACTCCTGTGCTAAACCATGTTAATAGCAGGGGAGTCATATTTCATCTGTTACAAACAGTATTAGAGTTGAGAGGTGATGTTTCATATTCCAAGTCTAAATAACTGTGATAGTAAAGCTGGTCAGTATCTGTGTGCCGGAAGAAATTCAAAGATATATCCCTGCATGCAAAGAACATGGTTTAGCCCAGGAGTAACTAATTTCAAGCACTTACTTAAGTCTGGATCCAGCCCAATATCACTGCTGCATAGTGCTGCTCTGATTTGGGAAAATAAATACTTAGACCCGTGTTCAGAGTACCAGACGTATAACATATGTTTAGCGATTTTTACCACTGCGCATGCGTAGTAATTTTTTAACGTAATCTACGTAAGAAAAAGATACATAGATTACGTAAAAAAATTACTACGCATGCGCAGTAGTAAAAATCGCTAAACATCGGACGTATATGTTATACATCCGGTACTCTGAATACGGGCCTTAGTCTGTTGATCTTAAGCACAGTATAATAACTTAAATTAACTCTGCTTTAAGAAAGGTTATTATATTTATGCAGAATGAAAATAATGGAATATCTAAAAATCCTCTGTGAGTTTTGGCATCTCAATAGGGCAAGAAAAGTCAAGCTAAAGATATTTTGATCATTACAGTAATAATGTTTATACAATCAGGGCCCAGGTGAGCAATTAACTAACAGATGAATCATAACAAGCTTATTTAAGAATATAATTTCCTGCAGTATCTTTGACATAGATAAATGCTGATCTTTCCTATTTTTATGGGGTACTACACACATTTGTATATAATATAAAAGGTGTATTACCTGAAGACCATAGGATTACTAATGGATCTTTCTGAAAGACCAGGTACTTGCTCCATAAGAAAATAGAAATTGTGTTGTTTTTGTTTTATACTCCAGAAATGACAGCACTGAGCACTTGATTGAAGAGGACACACTGTTGTGTATGTTTGGACAGGAAATTAAATTTAATCAGGATTTGATTTTGTGAAATCAGGTCAAGGCTTTATTGAGGAATATGTTTTACAGTGATGAATGAAGTCACAGATTTCAGAGAAGATAAAATGCAGTGAGACTGAGGGCTATTTAACAGATCAATATGGCCTTTACCTACGCCTACAGTCAGATCAGATATTCAGTTCATGCTCCCAATGAATCAAACTGAGCAGCATAGAATTTTTTTTGCTTCTTAAGCGACATTTGGCAAGCTCTGAAAACAGTTATTTGCAAATGCTCAGCATCGTTCCTTAGCACCTTGTGTATCTCAGGATCCAATCGTAAGAACAAAAACCTGTCAAAATGCAACATGTTCTTGTGAGAATGTATAACAAAGCTTTTCATTCTCACTTTACTTGCTTCTATGTCCATCAAACGTATCTATTCTGAAAAAAACATCATTTCTGTATTTTACATTTTCTGAAACTATAAACAGGACATTTATATAAAGCATTGAAACTTTAGAATTTTACTCCTACATTATCGTTCTTAGGCCAAAGTTTACATGTCCCGGATCCTAATACTTATAAAAAATTCCGACTGATTAGGACCTTCTGTCACTTTTGCTGATTTACATGATCTGGTCTACCAAAAATTTCCAAGCCTTATTCCATTATTTCTCCACTGAATTTTGGAGACTGGAGTTGTCAATTTCATATGAGAAAAAGAACAGTTATAACAATAGTATTGTTGGGTTCCTTTAATCTTTTATTTTTTTGAGATTCTGCATTGTATATAGCAGTGATTTTATTTTGGTTTTCTGATTGTTTTAAGCAGGGAGCCCTAAGGAAATATCATTACCACATTAATATCAATTAATAAAAAAAATAAAGTTGGTATTTTTTAACCTATGTTATATGTACAAATATGGCCATTTGGTGACTTAGGACTTCTTCAGAAGGAAAATACGCACATAGAAAAACTCCCTCGCCCTCCCCAGGTAATCCAAATTCCTTCCCCCTCCCACTTCTAACTAAAACCTCACCGAGCAGACATTAGCGAGTGCAATTAGGGGCAGCCGCCCAGGGTACCAAGCTTAAGGTAGGAGATGGAGGGGGGGTGCGCTAGTTAATTAATATTTAAAGTAAATGAAGTTCAGTGTCAGGTTGAGTAATTTTTCATTTTTTTGCCCCTGGCAGTAAAATTTTCAGCTACTGCACAAACCAGTCTTATTTATTCCATGTAACTGCATGTTATAACCACAAGAGGCGCTCTGTGGAAAGAGTTAATAGATACAGATCTGAAACCATTTTAATTGTGAAAAATATTGCCTGTAAATTTACTGTTCCCATTTATCAAGGCAACAATAAGGCATGAAGTTACCACAGAAACAATAATAAATAACCTGAAATTACTTTTCTGAATTTTATTTCCAAAGGCAAAAGTATCACCTCCTGTAAGGGAAAAATTTATACATAATGATTGTATTCTGATATATAGCTTATGGTGACAACAGTTTTTCTTTTTATTCATGGCTTAGATGTATGAAATCTTTTAAAATAAAGCAGAAATTAAGATGTTGCCCATAGTGACCAAACGATCATTTTATTTAGTGTACACTAGATAAATAGTGGCTGGAATCTGATTGGTTGGTATGCTCTAATTTTTCGTTCAAAAAGGTCTGCTATCTCTACCTTTGAACTCTGCTTTGAACTCTGCTACCTTAACCTTTTAAAATGCAAACTCTTTGCCTATGAGGATGACAGAGATATAGGTATATATGGTATATATATTTTCTTATGCCTAATTCTATGCATTTTTAACCAGTAACTCAAGTAATTATTTAAATAACATTTTCACTCACAGATAGGGATCAGAATACTAATACAACTGTTACTAGGAATGTCATTTTGACTAGTCAGTAGTTCACAGTCTTATCCACAAGTTAAATAATTGGTCAAATTTAAAAAAAATCCATTTGTTGTTAGATGGTTCACTTCAACATTGAACCATTACAGTAAATAGTAATTAATTCTTATATTTGTTTTAATTGAAAGCAATCATCCAAAAACACAACAGATATTTTTAAATAAAAAGGAAGTTCATCCCTTTCCCTTTCCTTCTTAAAGACTCAAGTTCTCCAACCCTGCCTCAACTCCTTTTTTTTGTCCTTCATTCTCTGCCCAGCTTATGGGTTTAAACCCTTCAGGCTTATTCAACCTTATTCAAGTTAGACTCATTAAGGATTTAAACTTTCAATCACATTTACAGAAGTTTCACTCTAAGTGGAGAACAGACATTGCCATGAATACATAAATACCTTGAGGTTGAGTCTATTGTCTAGGGCCTACCTTAACACTACAAACGAGCCTTACCCAAATAATGAGGCCAGATTGGAAAAAAGAATGCAGCTGAGTCCTTATCTTTATTATTATCAAATAAATTTAACAATAATAATATAAAAATAATAACATAGGTTCAGAGCAGTAGTTAGAAATTTTAACGCCAAGAGAAAAAGGAAAAATGGCACCCCCTGACCTTGAATTTCAAACTAATTAGACCTAAATATTAACTTTCTGCCACCCCCTTAAGCTTTGGGCCCTGAGCAACCACCCCTATTGCACACCCCTAGTCACGGCCCTGCAAAGGTGCTACAATACAACGATGGAGATAATGACAGAAAAAAGAAGGAAGTACAGACCTACAGCTAAGCAGAAAAATTAGGTGGGGGCATGTTACCACCCCACCTCTGCCAGCACCCCGATAAACCAATGTGGGGGCATATTACCACCACACTTGCAATAGGCACCGCAGTGACAGCCAGGGTCAAGTCAAAAGATGAATTCTCCCGATTAACCTGTTGAACCTGGGCCTGCCTATCAAACAAACCCAATGCCTCCGGTGCCTTGACCCGCGACCACACCAGTGTGGCAGATTAGGTAGAAGAGGTACATTCTGGCTGTATAATGACTGTGAACTAGTTCAAAATAATTGCACTGCCTTTCCACCAACACCTAAATGAACAATTAACTGCAAATGTAAAGAAAAAACATGTAGCATAAGCAAAGCTAATAGTCGCATTCGATAAGAAAATGACATATATGTAGCTAAAGGGACATTGGGCAGGGAGGGTGACAGAAAGCTCCTGGGGATCAAAGAGGAGGGAGACTGTCTGGAAGGGGCTTTATAAAGCCTGACTAACCAAGTCCTCCTGTCACAGCCATTGGGACCCTTTTCCAAAATATTAAAATAATTAAACAATAAACATCCTGTTGCTAGGCTCTATCACTTCACAACCCCAGGATTTAACTCTTCTCTGGCTAATTATTAACCCTCAGTTGTCCTCTAATGGCTTTAACTTTTTTTTTTCTTTGAGCATAAATTAAATGAAAAAATGAAAAATAAATAAAACATTACTGATTTGTTTTTGGTGAAAACAATTAGTTACAGTTATGTGTACTAATCGATGCACTCATCTCTATAGTTTAAACATTGCCTAAGAATTAAGTAATATATTAACAGCTTTCTATTCTGGCTTGCCATAAACTTTTATAATTAAACAGACATTACAGCAGAGCATAGCCTGTGTACAGAATGCAAGTTTCTGTGCTAAAATGTCAAAATACTTTGGCTATGCAATGCCATTACAATGTGTCAGGTTACTACCATAATATGTTGATTGATTGTTGCAAAGCATGATTAGTACTTCCTTCTTCAGCTGTGAATTTATACAACTGACATTTACAAAATGGAAATCCATGCATTTAATGGTCTTAAAGGGTTTAACACTTTTGGTAGCCTGAAGATAAGCAGTGCGTAATTATGCTTATGCGTTTCTGAACTGCCCTAACTAGACACATTATACATTTCTTTTTCCCCGCTTTTGGACTCATATATTTGAAGTTACTATAGATGAACAGAATTAAAATAAGTGACTTTATGTTTCTGTTCTGCAAATTATGCAGAACATTCTAGGTTTAAATATACATTTTACAACCAAAGCAATAACAGACAATTTGACAGGTAGGAGACCCCTGCTTCCAATTCTATGACAACGTTGGAACATAAATGACCAATAAGTGCAATATATCCCAAACTGAACCTGCCTGGTTTCAACATAAAGGTGGTTTTTAGTATAAATAGCTTCTATGAACTTTCCTTAACAAATCATCCATTTGAAATATCCAAAGATCAAAGTGCTCTCAAATTACAGACGGGACCATATGCTGACACAATATCAAAGGGACTTACCGGGGTGGGCAGAATTTGTAGCCTAGACTTTAAACAGCCCATAAGAAGCAAGTTGCATTTTCCATTTAAATCCATCAATGAATATGTTTTTCCTTAAGGAATGTTTTGATCCACTATGCATCAAGTTCATGTATCCATAAGTGTGCAAAGCTCCAGTATTTGCTAGTGAGCACCCCTATGGATTAGGTAGAATAGCATTCATAATACCCTCTAAACACAAGAACGCTAAGATGCAATCCGATCAGCCTACCCTCTAAAGACAAGCATGCTAGGCTGTAAATTGATCAGCCTACTGCATGGACAGGCACTGTTAGCTTTATTCAACAAACGACCAGCACTGTACCTATACCCTTAAAAAATAATTTGATACCACTCAATGAAAATAGGCATATAAACATACCTCTATAACAGGAATATACAAATAGGAATTTAAAACACCATATAAATGTATAAATGTGAAACACCAGGGAAAATTTAATTGAACCATATTAAGATAGGGCAGATTTTAAAGTGAAGGATCTTGAGAAAAAGAAACTGGTTTTAATAACTTTCAATTCAATATAGTGCATATCAAAAATAGACAACCTGGTGTATCGTCTGGCCCTAAAAATTGTAGGGAAGGCATGAATAATAATTCTTATCCTAAAAGGCAGATTACCCACTTTGAGGGACCACCCTATGAGTAGGAAAGTTAGAACGTATCAATAAAGATCATGAAATTTTGACACAGGTTACAAGACACAAAGTGTATAATACCACCAGTAGAAGGCTTAATGTTTATAATAATAAAACCTTATGTAGGCACTAAGAATAGCTATCACATTTTTTAAAATCAATGCAACAAGGGAGATCCCCCAAGGGAGAGCATCTAGATCGCTTTGAGATTATGTCAAATACCATTAAAAAGATCAAGAGTAGATCGCTGTTATGTAAATATTCCAGTTATATTAGATAAAGATAAAATGTTGACTTAAATGTTTTGGAAGAACACAATTATGGGAGTAACCATCCTGTAAAGGAAATTTAAACTATTTATTTTTTAGATATATTCGCCTTTTGATGAATCCACCTAAATTAAATCCAGCTGTTAAAATGGATCAGAATTGTTTGACTTCAAACAACCATATTGAACACTGTCAATCAAGAAGCATAAAATAGGGAACCATACATAACCTTTAAATAATAAAAAATGCTGAGAAATTAGCAATGAAGGAGCTTAGGGAGGATACTACTATTGTAATTAAAATAAAAGATAAGAGTGATTGGGTAATTATACAGGACTATACTGACCTTATGAATGAGGTTATGTGCCAATTATCTGATAAAATATTTTTTATTGTCCTGCCCCCAAACCCCATCACCATATTTCTGACCAAATTGAAAGCGATTCTACATAAGGTAAGACTTGAATCCGTTATTTCCAAAGAGGAATATCATTTTTGTATACTTCACATCCACAGTTACCTAATGTCACCTTTCTAAAAATTTTATTTCATTAATTTCACCACCAAGGTGACCAATTTTTTGAGGTATTGGTCTTTAACTTATTTACTTTTGTATTGTGTTGATTTATTTTTAGATCCATTAGCTAAAACTTATTTTTATGATTCTACTCACTTATTGACTTTGCTAAAAGGGATTGAATAAAATTCACATTATCTGTTTCTAACATGGGATGTTAAAGCTTTATATAAAAATATACCTCACAAAAAAAGGTATGGAAATTATTATGTACTTTAACTCTCTTCTGACCTAAGTTTGAAGCATTGAGAATTTATTACGACTGCTATTGGATTTTTACTTTCTCACAATTATTTTCTGTTTGATAACCCTTTTTATGCACAAGTGATGGGGATGGCCATGGAAATAAACTTTACCCCGAGCTAACCTTTACGTAGGTGACTTTAAAGACCAGCACATTTGGGTGGATAAGATCAGGTCAGTCCTGGTCCTTAATGGCTGTTTTATTGATTTTATTTTATTATTTGGATAGGTGAAGGGAGAGCACTGGAGTAGGTTAATAATTGAATAAAATATATATAAAATTTGAAGTTTACATATAAACTTAATGCTATTTCTATGATTTTTTTTAGATTTAGTCTCTATATACAGAAATAAATTTGATATCCTTATAATTTAACATTTTAAAAGTTCACTCCATTATACAGTTGTTAGTGTAAAAATATACCAAATGGTCAACTAATATGTTTAAAATGGAATTACTCATCAGAATAGGCAATGAATTGTTCTCTACACTAAAAAGAAGAGGACATCCCAACCATATTTAAAACTAAGCTCTTGCTGAAGTTATGCAGATGAATAGAGGAAAGATGGTTTGTGTTAAAGTAAAAACACCTAGTGAAACAAGGAAAATCTGTTTATGTCATTTAGGTCATTTTTGTCTATAAAGCTTAATTGAATTGAATGGAATGTTTCGATTCTAGTGAATACCTCTCATCAAACTTTTATTTTTTTTTATATATTTTATTAACAATGTTTGAATTGCCTGTATATGAATTGAATTCATGTTAATGTTTTGCTTGTTAATCAATTTTCTACATTTTTGAAAACACTCACCTGTTGCTTAATTAGGTAATTTCTTGAATAGAATAGCCAATACATTAAATGATGAAGTTATTCACCCGGTGTATTATTAGATGGTGACTGTACTTTGATTGATGATTTAACACCTCATTAGCTGCTGCAAATCTGTCATCTATCCTGTGGTTATTTGGAGATCGAGCAGGGTATACTCTGTTAGTGGATCACTAATTGGATGTTATCTGTTAGCACAGGTTAAAACATCATTATGATGAGGACTCTTTAGGATTCATAACTTGATGATATGGGGGCTGATTCAGAGCTGCACTTACACCATTATTTAAGTGCAAGTATAGACCTGAGTAATACCATGTTGAAATGCAAGGGGAGGCAAATTTAAATTATGAAACCAGAATTACAAGTAAAAAGTGAAGTTTCTTAGCTCAACTCTATTTTCATAAATGAAACAAAGTTATGCAGTATTTGAGTTCTATTTGCAAAAATAAGGAATTATCACTGTATGCAAAAGATTTTAAAATAATTAGCACCCCTCACATTGCAAAATGGTTTAGCCAGGCTGTACACTTGCACCTGTTTTGCCCTTAATCCTAAACTTTGAATCAGCCCTATGATAAGGATTTAGGGCCGGATTCACAACCCTGTAATTTTTTAACATACGTACCTGATTGTCTCCAACAATTCCCTTCAACGTGTGTTAGCTCACGTGAGCAGGGCCCTCCATCCTAGTGTTGCTCCTTCCTCCACCACTTCCCCCTCACTTCGTAGCCTCTTGCCCCCCTCTGCTAACCTTTTACCCCATCCCCACCTGGTGGCTCCCTCTCAACCTCTCACTGCACTCTATCCCCTGCTCCCTGATCTTTCAAGCTTGACAACTCACATTTTGCCTTGCGTTCTGTACTTGCTTCACTTATTGTATTTTAGTGAATTTTTATAATCATATTGTATTTAATATGTACTTTGCTGTCCATCCCTACCCTGTATGTCTGTTCTGTACTGTATTTTGTTGTATTTTGTATGGCGATGCGGACACCTTGTGACACCTTATAAATAAATGATAATAATAATAAATAATAATAATTGTACAATTCTAGCTACTATGCATATGTAGTAACTATTTTACGCTATCTACATAGCGTTTCTTTACTTATATTACGTACATGCAGTCTTTAGGACTTATTTATTATTTGCATTATTGTTTGTTACCATTATTTAGTACTGGAATTAATTATTATAATGTTTATATGTGTTTAATAAATGGGTATATTTCAATATGAATATATTGTATGCATTTTTTTTAAATCTTTTTGAGTTTCTAGGGTTGATGCACTGGTCTGTCTATTTTTCAGTGTGTATTGGATTTTGAATTCATTTACCAGCTGCAGTCACTGATTTTTAGAAGTGTTTTTATTTAACTACAAGATCATTTGCTAATATATCCTAAGCACCGTATACAGGTTTTTGCTTTTTGTTTTTTATTCACCTGAGAACTAATTAAGTAAACCCATGCAACATATTAAGCTACAATGTCACATGTTTCCATTTCATGCAATATCCCCTGATGCAATCTGTTTAGATTAAACGCGTCAACAAAATGCTGCAATGCTGGGTGATTGGTGGATATTTTACCATCTTACCATCCTCTCCAGCTGAGTACAGAATAATTATCTACCACTTCCTTACAATTGGAACCTAAGGATGCCTCGATCCATGTAGTATTGTGGCATTTACATCACATGCCAGGATTATGAACATCTAGCCAGTAAAAAGTTGGGGCTTTTCTCAAGTGCTACAAAATGCATTCTCCCACTTACGCTTTATGTGCAATCAATACACCAACTGTATTCGCTATTAAGGGGATTAGATCATGCTTTCCAGTGTATTTTCATCATGCTGGTATTTTAGCTACATACCCCAGACCTAAATATTGGTGAGAGTGTTCTTTTATGCTACATATTGAAGTGGTATAACTTTGTCCCTAATAGAGTACTCATAACTAATAGCTGGTGATTATATTTATATTTATTTATTGTTCTACCCATTATATCAGCATTTATAGAATATACAAACATCTGTTTGAATGTTTATTTGTATATTACTGTTGTTATTAAAATATGTTTTTAGTTTGATCTTCATTGTCTTGTACCAGATTTGTAAAGATTTTTTGGATGCGCAAAAATCTTTTAGAGAAACAATCTGTGATCTTTTGATTTGATCTTTTGGAGCTCCTAATATGCCAGATCAATAATGGAAAGATATCTTTTGCTTTTTGCACAGTACACACTGGCAGGGGCAGGATTTGCACATGGGCCCCCCACCCCCTGAGAACGGGGCCCCCCTCCCCCTTACCTGAGAACGCACTGTCCAGATTCGCGGGTCAAAAAGGGGGCGGGGCTTAACAGCGCTGTAAGCCCCACCTCCTTTTCGCACCGCTAATCGGGACAGTCCCACCGCAGGGAAAGAGGGACTAATTTGGCATCTATTTTTTCCCTCTGGAAGATATTAGAGGAAAAAAATAGATGCTGAATGGCCCCTCTTCCTCTGCCAACCCTGAGTGCAGGATGCATGCCACAGGGCCCCCTGTTCTGAGGGGCCCAAATGCACTGCACACCCTGCAACCATTATAGATATGCCTATGCACACTGGTAAGATATCTGCTGAAACAGTCTTTTGATTGCATGATTGGAAAAATTATCTGCCGAAAATCCCAGTGTGTACCCTGCTTAAGAGTAATCTCTACCTCATTCCTGTAGGCTACATGTCCATTTAAGTCCATTTAGTTATAACTTCTTATATGAGAAGTAACTTGTAGGCTTAATAACAACACATATTGAAGCCACACACAGTACAGAAGCCGTTATGTCTAAAAGGTATGAGTTATACCACGTTCAGATTGCCACTGCCTAAAAAGCAGGCTTTTTAGGCAGGGGGCAGAATTTTGGAGATTTAAAATTGGTGCGTTCAGACTGAGCTGAAAACACCGGCTTTTTTGATGAAAAAGCCGGCTGCGGTGAAAAAGATTTTTAACCCAGTCTGAACGCGACAACCCGGCTATTGAAAGCCGGTGTTCAGACCCGGCTAAAACCCTTCTTTTTAGCCGGCTCTTTCAGTAGCCGGCTTTTTGAAATTTGCCCGTTCAGATTGCCTTTAGAAGCCGGCTTTTTTTTCTACAGCCGGCTTTTTCTTCAAAAAAGCCGGTATTTTGAGGCATTCTGAACGGGGTCACGATCTTGAGGTGGGATTGTGGCTGGATGACACATAGCCACTTTTCAGCAATTTTCTCCTTTGGAGGTTTGATGCTAATATTTGGATTGATCTTATTCAAATTAAACACTCGTTCACAACAGATGTGAGTCTGTGAATTAAATTTACCGTGCACAGGGGAATCAATGTATGTTCCTTCTCTTAGGAACTGATTATTAAACTGTTTTGAGAAACCTATATGCACACAATACATACCATGTATCTTTAAGTATACTATGAGATATAAATCATTGTCCAAAAGTTAGTTCTGAATCTCTAAGGTAGTTTGATTTAGTCTCTTGTTATTATAGGCAGCTCATTTTGTTCTTTCTTCATTAGATGACTGTGGTTAAAAAAAAGCGTGCAAAATCAGTATGAAAATTCTCATTTAGAGTACTCTTTGATATCGTTTAAGCTGCTAATATAAGAATAACTTGGCCTCTGAGTCAATTATCCACTCTAAAGAGGGAATTCATTGAGAGGGTCCCTTGTAAATTACATCTTATAACTCGGATTCTCTTTTCACTATTCAATCCATTGGCTATATGAACCAGTTACCTGCTTAATTGCAATTGCAGTGTAAGAATCCATCCCAGGTGTTATTTAATAATCAGGCTCTTTCCCTGCTGACAATCAATATTGGTAACTGAGTCAGCTATCCACCATGTAGCATTGCATTTAAGACAGGAACTCAGTGTCCTTTTGTGTCTTAGTATTTTAGATTTAGCAGCCACCAACTGCTGTTATTGATTGAACATCCCATTTCACCATTTCAGGGAGCATTGGGAAATGAATCAGGGTTTGTTTATTTAGACAATCTACACTTTGTTAAAAATAAATTATTATTATTTTTATTAAAACACACCAAATAGGTTTAGACTATCACACCACAACCTAACTTGACATAACAATATTATAAAGTACCTTTATATTAGATGATTATAAGTACACCATCATAAATATATAGGATATAGTGAGGCTCAATGTTTCTCTAGAGTGATTTGGTAAATAACCAGTGAATATCATTTAATACTGGCTTATAATGTAATCAGTGATTTAATTATAAATCTATAATATAATTATTGAATTACTATGCAACCAAGAGCTTAGCATCATTGATGCTTTTGAACTTCCCTGAAGATCACTTTCTTACTTTCCCTCATTTTTTGTTGAACAGAAATGTGAGTAATCCCTTTCTAATTAAGGGTTCCTCAAGAATGGTCTTGGGGTGTCATCCACATGCTGAATCATTATAGCATCCCTATTCACTAAGTCAAGTCAGTTCTTTTTGTTTATTTCTGTGCTATTGCATTTAAGTTTCCCAGTTAGTACCCTATAAAGAAATAATAATAATAATAATAATAATAATAATAATAATAATAATAATATCTGCTTCAAAGGAGGTTTTGAGCATTTGAAATTCTGTTTTATTACTAGAATCCTTGGACAGTATTCACACTTTACAAAGCTTTATGACGGTGTAGACAAGTATGTATCCGCACCTATCTTAAGACTCCCTCCCCCTGCTACCTCCCCAATTTTTTTTAAGTGCCCTAGGGCATCCTTAACTTCCCGTTCATATTCTCCTTCCTAAGGAGGTCTCTTCACACACACATAATGGTTCAGTTAGGTTTCTTTATTCATGGACAGAATTTGTTGAAAACCACATGTCTCCAGTGCAAATGACTCTATACGACTATTATACCAGGGCTTTTCTCAAAATGAGCATGTTCCTATGTTCCATTTGCCAGGGACAAAGCTTCTGAGGGAGCACCACCTTCAAATCCTTGTTTTGTTTTTACTGTACAATCCTATTGCACGTGCTTAGAATACTGCGCCCTGTCTTCCCCATTAATTTCCTCCCCACACTCACTTTTCTTAATTTCCTTCTTAACTTGGCCTGGCATGCCTTGTTTTACCTAACTCATTAAGAGCGAGGTTGAGAATCGCTCTTAATGAACCTAAATCCTACGTAGATTGCGTAAATAAAGATACTACCCATACGCAGTTTTGTCTGATCTTAAAAAATATGCATGCAAATAGCAACAGCTTCTTAACTGTGAATCTGGTCCTATAACCTGTTAAGGTGAAAACAACTAATTACTTGCTGGTTCTATAATGTTTTAATAAAATTTACTGCTGCAATATATTTATTGTCATTTGTACAGCAAAATTTGTGACATATGATACTTCTGTGGGCCAGATCCAATTAGCTTCACAGTGGCATTGATTGCAGTGCAAAGCTAATTCCACACATTTTTTGGGGGATATTTTTATGTGCACTCCATAGAGGTGCGCATAAAAATTAGCTAATTTTTCCTACCATATCGTGGTGCGCTTTTCCCCGTCATCGCGGATAACTGAATCGGGCCCCCAAAGTCTTAACTTGCTCATGCTCATCTTGTTTGTAGCAGTTTGTTGGAAAACAAAGAGCTAGAACAGGTTTAAACAGACAGAGGGAGTTTCAGCATCATGGAGTAAGTGAGGGAGGGCGAAGCAAAGAGGAGAAAAAGGGATGGGTGCAAGACATAAGAGAAAGGTAAAGGAAAACAGGGAAAGACATTATGAACTTTGAAGCTACTTGGGAGAAAAGAGGTGAAAATAAGTAACACAGGTGATCTGAGAGAGAGGTATTGGGATGCCAGATCCAGAGCTACGCTTTTACTATGCTACGTTCTTACGCTAGCGCGCCTTCTTTGCACTCTCCTCGGCACACCCCTCATGCACGTATTTTAGGCGCCTTATGCTTTCCATACCATACCCTACCTTAACTTAACACTGCGTAACCACTATCAGATGTACTTCCCACATGCAGCTAAGCACGCCCATACTGTACGATTTAAATGCCTCCCCCCGCCTTTGAAGCGTAAATACTGATGGCACACCCTTTTGTAAGTTGATACGCTACTGATACGTGTCTGCCCCTTACGCTATGACTTACGTAACGTAACATCTGCCATTCTCCGTAAGTACTAATGTGTGAATTTACGCTAGCAGCTAGCGTAAATTCACTTGCGGACATTGTTCTGGATCTACCCCAATGTGTTTAATAGGATACTCTGGGCCAGATTCAATTGCCGGCGAAGTTTTCAAAAACTTTCCGTCGGTAAAAATACGACGCCTTCGCCGGCAATTGAACGATAAAAATTTGCCCATTCAATTATTTTTTTACCGCTGCGCTAAAACAGCAGCCAGCGGTAAAAAAAATAACCATAGAAAAAAAAAAATCTCTCTGTTAATGCCGCAAATCACCTCCTGCTAGCAGGAGGTGACCGGCGCTACTGAGAGACTATTACCCAGTGCCTGAAATCACGTTCTCACGATACTTCAGGCACTGGGTAATAGCCTCAGTAGCGCTGGCACTTCCTGCTAGCAGGAAGTGTTTTGCAGCGTTAAGATAGAGGGTTTTTTTTTTGCTCTAGCAGCTGCTCAGCGGTCCCTGGATGGCAGGGCATGGTGCCTAATGCCCTGCCATCCATGGGCATGCTGATGCTTGTAGTTCTACAAGCATCAGCATGCCCTGTTGGGGCACAACATAGGGCAGCGTTAAAAATCCGCACCTCTCATAGGTGCGGATTTTTATCGTTCAAAAACCGGCGGATTTTTGACGCTAGAAAAGAATTGAATTAGAAAAAAAAATAACGCTGGTAAATTTTTTTAAAAAAGCGTTAAAAATACGGCGGCGAACGATTTTTTAACAATTGAATCGGGCCCTCTATGTCTAAAATTAATATTATGCTACAAATACCTAAAGCTAGAGACTTCAAAGCTGCATAGCCATGGCCAATAACTTCACATTTTCCTACCAGCATTTCTCAGTTCCTGCTTTGACCATGGTTTATAATGTAAAATACAAGAACAGAAGCATTGATCTTGTTTGATGTCAGAAATAATTGCTGTTAAATATATTGTACACATGCATAAATGACTTTTCCAATCTTTTTATGCTGTGACTTTTTCTATGCATAAGCTGCATGTAGAAGCAAGACCAGACCCAAAGGACATCACAGTGGGGGCAAAATATTTCCATTTCAGAGGAAACTGATGGAATTATACTGTAAATGGCCAGGTATTCAATTAGGCATCAAAGTGCAAGAGGCCACAATGTTACAATGAGAATAGGGATGACTTAAACTTTATGGGCTCCATTTACTATTGCAATTTTTGGGGGATAATGGGTGTTTTAACACTAAAACGCTCATTATCACCTGAAAATAAACATTTTAAAAGTTACTAAAGTGCATTCGCCATGGAAATCTGCTATTTCCATGGCGATGCATAAACACTTCATAAGGCTTCGGCGGCCCGTTTATCTAAACGGGTGCCGAAGCAGTATTACAAGTTACTATCCCTCACTGCCGAAATTCTGATTCGGCAGTGAAGGAAAAAATAACGCCATCTGAGGATGGCGTTATTGACTTCATGCCAGCAATCTCCCCATATTCCCCCCTTTTCCTCCCCCTAATAGCCGTTATTAGGGGGAGGAAAAGTGGGGTATGTGTGGGGAGACCGCTGGTATGAAGCAGGATG
>WWET01000236.1:256088-266155 GCA_011038615.1 Limnodynastes dumerilii | reverse complement strand
TAAACAAAACAATGTAGAAATCAGGCAATGCTGCTGCAATGTCCTGCCAGTTATGTGCACAGAAATATAGATTAGTATGGGACGCTTTACAGATTTGATATATATATATATATATATATATATATATAAACAATGTAGAAATCAGGCAATGCTGCTGCAATGTCCTGCCAGTTATGTGCACAGAAATATAGATTAGTATGGGACGCTGATAGTTACAGATTTTGTCACGGGTCACAGGGAGCACTCCCTTGGTACAATGCGGGAATAATACATTGTACGCTCCTTTTTAAAAGCCAAGTGATAAGTGACATTTGTTGATACTTACAGAATCCTTTCCATGTATTCCATGTATTGTAAAAAAAGGTGAGTGTCATATTGGCTTAGAGAACAGGAATAAAATTAGAATTAGGTCTTCAAGACCTGGATGCTGGATATTATACTAACAATTTTTCCATTTAAATGTTTTAATACATTTAATGCATTTGTGTGTGTGTGTGCATGTGTGTGCGTGTGTGTTTGTCTGTATGTGTTTGTGTGTATGGATACCATATGCTTTACTCCATGCTTTTCAGAATCCACAAGCTTTAATCCTCACAATTTACATGTATCCTAGGGTGCAAACATATTGTTAATTCCTACATCATCAACATAGACACCAACAGAATTCTTCCAAATGTCGCAATTTCTTTGACCATCTGTTTGACTGTTAGTTCAGGTTAGTAAATCTGAACTTTTCTTTTCAACTCTGCTGAAATTGCATTATCCCATCTAACTCTAACAAACCAAGTGTCTTCTCTATGGAGACAGTAGTCTCCAACTGCTACCAATGATAAACTAGATATCTAAAGAAAAACTGACTCATTGGCATCCCAGGTTTTCTATAATCTTCTATACCTTACACATGATATTTTATTTTACTGTATCATTTTGTATTATAAGCGCTGTTTAAAACTGAATAAATGCATTGTAGTATCAGGAACAATCTACAAGCATAGTTCAAGAAAAATAGAAAACTGATTCCTACTGTTGTAAGAATTCCTCTGAGGTTGTGTCCAATCTTCTTTCACGTAAAAAACCACCCCTTTAAAAAGGTTGTAGTATGTTAGCATGACATTTAGAGTACCAACTATAGTGCTGACAGGGTTAACTGATAGGTACTCTTCCGGAGGATAGAGCAGGGATAAAGTGGAGAAGAGGACATGGAGGGAGCAGAGTAGAGAATGGGTGAGAGAAGAAGTGGGGACAAGATTAGAAAATTATTTTAGATTTTACTATACTTGTTTTGTTGATTTTGCCAGTGATGAAGACACCATTGTGTGCTGACTGTATCATTGTCCAAAAATGTTTAATAAGTGATGATTTCATTCTAAACCAATATGTAAACAATTTAAATTCTGTCCCCTATAAAAACTGTACTCTTTTTAATTGTGTTTATACATAGTGTTATTCAAAATGTTAGTTATTCAATTAATTTTTACACCGAAAGCAGGGGTTTAAAATCAATCTACACAAAGAAATAATCAGGACCATTGACATTCTCAACAATCAATAAAACATATGCTGTAATACAACCAACAAATGCATAGATATCCCTTACCCCCTGTTTTAGCGCAAATTACTTAAGACATTTTGAAACCTTTGGAGGGTTATCAGGGAGAAATAATTAGGATGAGGTACATTGTAACATAGACCAGTGATTCCCAATTATGCTCCATGAAGCGTTTCCAAGTGCAAAAAGATTGTCATTCCATTTAATACCTATGTACAGTAGGCGCTAGGTGGAAATGTTTAGTGACCAAATAATAAATAATAAATAAATAAAGTGACAAAAAGTAATACCAAGTTATGTATCAAGTTCTGGATCAAGCTCCATTTGTCATCCACCATGACAGTGTAGAGGACAGACTGATCATAAAGTATAAATGCTTTATGATTTTTACCCATCATGGAAGTCACCAGCATATTAAACGTGTAAACGTGATGATGTTAGACTAAACACATGACACTAACCAGTGTATCACTAGAGGAAGATGGTTCAGTAGACTAAATAAGTGCAGGCGAAGGCCCTATAGCAGTCCTGACAACACGCACATGTAGTAGTCTATTTGTGTGATGGGATGGGATAATTGTCAGGTCCAAAGCTAAATATTGCTGGGACCCATAGCATATTTTTTAGGGCTGTGGTTTGTCATTTCAATGACTACTCCAATGCACCAATAAATGCAATGAATGAATGATCCAATGATGCACTAAAATGCTGACATCGTTCACTGATCTGCATTTTTACCACCACAGCTGTCTAATTGAATAGACAAAGGCATCACAAAAATCTTGACCCTAATTCCTTACTCTGGGCCTGATTCACAAATAGGTGCGTAAGGGGAGTTATGTAAGTCTCTTGCATAAGTTCCCTTGGCATGTAACATCGGCACATGCATGCGGCATATTGTTTGTTCCATACGGAAAACCTTGGAAGGGGCCAGCCCTTCACTTCCACATACATAAAACCATCAGACAGGCAGGGTTAGGCATGTAAATGAAGGGCTGGACAGCAGCAGATCCATTGCACCAATGGTAGTTCTGCCCCCTGGGAGAAGTTATGGTATGGTTCTGGACACGTAAATGACAGGTGTGTGCGCATGGAAGTCGCACAGAGATCTGTATCAGGCCCCCAAACACTCTTATCCTCACACTAAAAGGCCGCATATACGCAATCTACATATTGAAACGATACGCAGATTACGTACAATAGCTACTACGCATGCGCAGTAGCTATTGTTCATTAAATTACGTCTGTCTATGGAAGACGGACGTAGTTCTGGATCCGGCCCACTAACCCTAACTACCAAACCTAACCACTAACCGGGAAAGCAGAACACAACGCAGCAGGTAGCGGGGAGAATAAAATTTGGCATGAGTACAGCAGGTACCAGGACAAGCAAATGTCAGCATTCTGAATGGGTACCATATCGAATTTAGAACCATCAGCATTATACTTGTGCTGACATAAAATATTTCTAAATTGAAATGCTGTCTGCAATGATACAGCCAACATTATGGTTTTGGCTGACACACTGTCGAAATAGAGCTTAGCGGTACAACAGCTGCATCCCCTTCTTATGGTGTCTCAGGTGCCTCTTTTATACTTCCAGAAAGAAAGGTAACCACCTTGGTACAGGAGGATGGTCACCCCAGTGCCCCTCAAGCTGCTGGGTCCTGCAACACCCATGCCAACTGCACCCACAGTAGTTACAACATGTCTCTGGTTTCATTTAACAAATTAATTAACATGCTGAGTAGCTTTTGATCTACTATTACTTACTTCTGTGCTTTCACTTTTAATAACATCAACGCATGCAATTTTCTATCCTTCTATGCCAGTGCCATCTTTACCATACAGTCACACCATCTATTTTCTCTTCAATTACTGGAAGAATCTTCCCCGAATTGAGAACAGCATTTGAAAAGCTAATTTTTCACTTATTTAATGGAAGACCTAGTTCAGACATGAAACAATCCTCAGTGCATTGCTAATTCAGCATAAATTCAAAGCAGAAATTGCATGAAGACATTTTAAAATTGAATCCACTGCATTACAATGTGCTGAACATCCCTACAGTACTGGAAAAGTAAATTATTTGGCTTTTAAGCACAAAGTGTCATTGTTCTGCAATACATTCTTTTCTAATTTAAAAATGACACCTACTTGCAGTCTGCACATCACAAGAATGGAAGAAACCCTTACCATTTTAATGGTGTGTTATGCTGCTATGTACTCTGCATACAGCAGAACAGATCTGTGGTGATGAGATTACGAGTCCTTTTTTTGTAGGTAAAAAATTAAAACACATTTGTAGTTTTTAATTTTCTTTTGTAAAGGTTGTGCATAGATCAGTTTTATTAAGAGAGAAAGTTTTCCTTGCATTACTATCCAGTTTAAATATTTAAGCAATAGAAATACTTATCTCATAAACCACTAAGATAAGAAATAAAAATCCTATACAGTTAGAAATGTTAGTGTGAAAAAAAGACATTTGGATTAAAAATTAAGTCACAGTTACCTTATGCTATAGATGGATTTCCATGAATGTTTTAAACTAACTGCTTAGGTTATTACATAACATTATTTGACTAAGGAAGTGTTCCATCTGTTTATCTTTAAAGACGCAATTAGGGAAATGTTGGTGAAATAATCTCAGAAACTGACTTTGGTCCTGTCAAAAGCTATCCTCTATACCAAAACATAGAGGACCGGATCCAGATATCCTACAACGGGGTGTTTTCCGATCGCTAGAATCGTAAAATGCCCCATTTTTGGAATGCTGGTATACACAGGCACCTCTTTTCCAGGATAAATCTGGATCCTCGGGATCTAGAATTCTGTCTTGGTTAAAAATGCAATGGCACAGCGAGACTTCCACTCTTTGGGAGGGGATAGGCAAGTAAATACTACAGTAAGGACTGGTTTCAGCCCTTACATACTATCCAGACTTAAGTTAGGGTCATGCTGTTGGAATGCCAATGCGGACGAAGGTTGTGGCCTCCCCTCACCTGCACAGTAGTTTGGATTCAGAATGATCCGGATTCGGATTTCTGGATCTGGTCCAGAGTTACTAGACAAGACAGAGTTTGTCAGATATTTTGTACTACATTGACTGATATGAAAGATTACTATGCAGCTGAGTGAGTCAAAAATGGCCACCTCAACCTTTGTAACAATACACATGATTTACATTGTATAAAAATAATCAGGGTCTTACAGAACTTATTAAATCAGCAAGAAGCCTTTTTTTCTTTGCAGGTTACATAATGTATTATTTTAATTCATCTGTCTTTTTTCAGGCCTGCCAACATTAGCATTTTGGATAACAATATGTTATTTGAAATATTCAGAAGGAATTTTCGGACTACTGTATGTGACTGTTAGTAAGGCCCTGGAAAAAGAATAAACATGCTGGTTTTATTTTATTTTATTTTATTTTTATTTCCAAATAAATAAAGCTTTTTGCAAAGTAAATACAGCTTTTTTTTTATATTAGGGAGTGAACCTTGGCTCCATCACTCATAACCACTGGAGAGCCTTGATGTTATATTTTACATCCAGACCTTTTGAAGGGATAGTTCTTAACAAAGGTATGTTGGAAAAACAATGATCATTATTACAATAGCATACTTATCATTATGCTCCATGCTGGCATTCAACAAGGTAACTTTAAACAGCAAGACAGAATATGGTAGGAGAATCACTGCTGGATAATAGCTGGCATTTTGTTATATATTTTATGTAATTTCAAGGCAACACAATAGAATAATTACATCATTTAAGTCAAAGTGATCCCTTTAAAAGGCCATTGTATAGTGATATACAATTGTACCTATAAATTGCTATTGTTTAAAAGAAAATGACTAGCTCTTTCCGGTGATGTAAACTTCAAAATGCTATCTGACTTTCCTATTGACTGCCTGCAAAACTATAAAAAAAAAATGTGACATTTGCGTTTCTGCATTCGTCATAAAGATCGGCTTACTTTGTTTCTTTGTGCACCATTAATTTTAATGACAAACTCAGAGCAACGGATTTACTCTAAAGCTAAGATCATTTTATTTATGCAATCTGTGTAATTGATTCTTCTTGATGATATTCTGAATGCTAATTTTCTATTCTGCTAATGTTTTAAACACAATGCCTATGTTTTTCTCATTCACATTAACTTCTAGCTAATAATAAACACTAAAGACTGGATCCAAATTTAATAATGTTAGGTGACTTACACAAGCTACTTGCATAAGTCATGTCTAAGGCTTTTCTGTGCATGCCCAATACAGATAGTCCATAGTAGATTTCCTTGTGACCGAAATGCAATTATGTCCGCAAGGAGATCCGTGCGATGCCGTCCACAAGCCTAAACCCCACGGGATAGGCATGCAGATTAGACATTGTGGGCAGCATTAGGCATTAAGGTGACAGCCAGTACTATCCTACCACCAATACTTGCTGCTGGAGAGCTGTACCTTAGCAAGTCAATGCGCAGTGAAGTCCGCTGTTAATGCAGGTCCGTTGTCACCTATATGTGACATTACGGGTGACATCACATGGGAATGAGTGCCTTGGTTGTGTTCTGGGCCCCAAAATTTCAGGTGGCGGATCTTGGCTGAGAATTTGGACCAAAGTCCGTGAGAGAAGAGAGACATGGATATTTACTTCCATGTTCTGTGTGGACTTCAAGACCTCCATACTTACGGATCACGACATGTGGATGTCTGAATTCAGTCCTACGTTACACTGACACTTTATTCTAGCTGGCCAACTAGATTCATATTTTGCACTGTAATATTATATTCATAAGAAAAGAAGAATCGGATCAATGAACAATTAAGATTTGGAGTACATTTAAAAATAAGTTATTAAAATGAAGATGTATCATTTTCCCATGGCATGGAACCAAGTTAACCCAGGTCATCACAGGTAATCAAGTCATACTTACAGTCATGTTTAGCTGTTAGCAATTTCAAATTTTTTTTTTTTTTGCTATCATTTTTAGTTAGGGATTATTATGAAAAGTTTATATTTAAGTGTCAGTTTATGCCACGAAGCCATTAAAATCCTGGGGTAGAGGGCTTAGTTGAGCAAAGGTAAGTCACAGTTCAGTAAGGCATAGAGAGGTTAAGGGATGGGGTCTAGGTACAGGGGAGTATAGAATGTTAATAGAGAGGTGGGGATTAGTAGGGTAAATGTAAAGTTTCCACTTCCTCTTTTCATCTGGACATCTAAGACATCATTCTAAATCTAACAGTTATAGTAACTCTGGACTAGGGTCAACAAATTCATTTCTTTCTCTCATTAGTGATGCAACAATTAGTATTGTTTATCACAGTTAATGGTGTGAATTCTTTCATAAACATGAAATTGCTTATTTGATAAAGGGCCAATAAATTGGACAGCATGTAGTTACTTTTGTATAAATACTACCATACAGCACACCACAGGGGATCTTTAGCCTAGATTGTGTCAATGGCATCAGATAAAAATTCAGTCAATGCAAACTGTGCTACTTATAACCATATGTATGGGTTTATCTCACTCATGCCTTTATCACATGAGTGACAGTAATACATTCATTCGAATCTGGAAGATAATACCAGCTTAAGATCAGCATTTTTAGAAAGTATATTATAATATTTCACCCCTTTATTAAGCCACCCTTAGTTTTCACAAGATATTTTCCCAGTTGATGTAATCTATTGCTTGATTAAAGGATTCTCTCATATTGTATATGATATGCTTGCTTTATATTAATTGCCATTGTCTAATTTCTTTCTGCATATTATATCAAACTAATGGAATTACAATATGAAATATCATCTTTTTTGGTGTCCTACTAAATTCTGTTGACTACTTTCAAAAAGCACAAAGAAAGTAAGTTAATTAAAAAAAATCCATTTTGCATTAGGCTCATATGGAGTGCAGGGTTTAAAATGCAACTCACTGGCACATTTACAAATATGCATAGGAAGGATTATTTAAACTAAGGCAAACTCAATGTACACTTTATGAACAGTCAATGTTAGCAATAGGATTATACGGAAATGAGAGCATGTACTGCATTTGGCAAGAACTTCAAACAGACAAATTGTGTTGTGACTGCCAGACTACTGGTTACTAAGTCCCTCATCTTTATGCAGATTTAATATTAAAGACATACTTCACTTTTTGGGTAATATAATAATTCTATTTTCCATAGTGTATATGATGCATATAAATATATAAAATAACATTTTCTTTTATTTAAATTAAAAGTCTCAGATATGAACTTTTTTTAACACAACATGATTTTAACTTTATTAATTAATTTTACATTGCTTTTGTTCAATAAATCTTAGATAGCATGATTACTTTCAGGGGTGGGCTGAGCCGAGGAAAGGGTACATTTGCCAAATGGGCTGGTACAGCTACAGCATAATAACCTATAATGTGTAGGTGGAAATCGTGTGATGTGGCCTTGGCACTTTGATTGTCTCTTGAAACCCAGTCAGATCAGCTCAGAAGAAAATGCCTCCTACTTATGTCACTATTTCATAAACAAGGGAAAAGGGGGACAAAACGCACAGACTTAATATATAGTACTGATAACCCAAAATAGTATGGGATGGGTGCTACTAATGAGGATCCTAAATATCCAATAAAGAAAAAAAAATCACAAGAGGAAATAAAAGTTGGATCATTTAATAAGTGCACGCCAATATGTTAGTTTGAATTCAATAATAAACCATAGGTGTCACCCACCAATTCCCTAGTTAATCTGGATAACAATAAAAACTTAACATTTATTAGAAAATATTATTTACAATATAAGGAATAGGCAAAATATTAAATACAAAGTAAAAAGCACTGATCAGTTGGAATTAATTATGTCTAACATATATAGATATGTGATGAACATAATCTGCTGCCAGTAGTAAAGTAACTATTGAACCATAGTCTCCTTGAGGTATTATTGAAGTAACAATTTGTTGTATACAAAATATTAAAAATACAATTTCAAGGAGGTTTGAAGCCAAAAATAATCAGCTACTGGTTCCTAAGAGGCACCTTTATACATATGATCATCATAATTGTGATATTTAAAGATGGAGCATGTTTAACCATCATAAAATATTGCCAGACAAAGTGGTAAGATTGCCACAGATATGGTGCATCTGATCAAATCTTATATCATCAAAGTACATCAATTATGTGGCAAAAGGTGACAGAAAATGTCCAGCATTTATTTACATTTACAGATATTTATGTCACTAGGAGGAACATGCAAGCTGTAATGTAGTAGATTGCTGCTAGCACATTGATAGATGATGGCTATTTACACACCAGATTGTGAAAGGACTCCACTCACTGATGAGTAAAGGCTGGATCCATCAACGAATCAGAGTGCAGGAAGCTATATAACATTCTGAGAAACAGCTAGGGACCCCCCCAAGAGATATGAAGTTTCATGTCACTTCATTATACAGTCTAAACATTTTTAACAATACAATTTTTAACTTTAATTATATAGTGGCAGCTTTCATAAATACTATCAATTCCAGCCAAATGTAATGGAGGAAACCTTTTATTTTATGGCATAAAAACAGTTTTTTTGTATAATGTCAAACATGTTGTATATAATAATAATAATAATAGTAATAATAATAATAATAATAATAATAATAATAATAATGTATACATGTAGCTGTCTGACATTAACCTGTAATAATTTAATTTGTGCCTTATTTTCATTTATATTCATATTTTCTTAACTTTAAATGAACAAAAATTATGGCAGATATCATTCTATAAAAAAATAATTAAAAAATACATAAATCATATTATATGTAAAGTGGTTAATTTTATATTTAACTGCAATATTCTATTAGCAGAGTCAGCTAAGCTACTTAAAAATAAAAATTTGCTGTCACAGTTAAAAAGACATTGTTTTAAAATATACCACATTAGAGGTATTTATTATTATTATTATTATTATTATTATTATTATTATTACTCATTTAAAATGATACAAAATTGTACAAGATGTATTTGCACTGTACATGCCCAAAAAGTACTGTTGGATGGTATGTGTATGTTAGTAGTTGTTTATGTGGCAGTTAATGAAAATGTGCTATAAGATCATATCACTGTAATTTGTATGCAAGGAGTTCATCAATACATATCCTTCAGATTTATTCTGTAATGTGTTGCTATTACGTTATAAACAAGAGAAATTATAGCTTCAAAAAAGATGGAAAATTCATATTTCTTCATCCTATATGTCAGAACAGTGTCTTTAAGGTCATTAGTTGCAAGATTAATTACATTTTTACAAGGCAATTTATGGGTCCCAAGTGTTTCTTTCAGGATGTTTGTTTTATAAACTATGGATTTTTTTTTTTAGGGTTGTGAAGGGTTAGAGTCTAAAGCTGAATTCATTATTTTGTTATATACATGGAATCATGTCTTAATTTCTCTAAACGTGCAGACAATTCTGAATTATATTTGTAATAAACATTGCTTTTTATTTTGTGAATATATATAT
>WWET01000236.1:213316-242820 GCA_011038615.1 Limnodynastes dumerilii | reverse complement strand
TACAATGAAAGAAACCCCAAGCTTTCCATTCCAGGCTTAAGTCTACAGGATTGCAACAAAGTTAGCCATAGGTGGTAGGGTACAAGTCTGTACCAGCATCACTCAGGAAAAAGACATTGATGTGTCTCTAAAATGCCTACAACTGTTTATCAACTCTGCTTTGTGCATGGGCCATAGATGTTTTGGAACGATTATTTTAGCAAAGTGCTCATCTGGTTTTCTGCAAGAAAGGAAGAATACAATTTACATTTTCTTTAATGTCTACAATATATCAGTTGCTGCAAAGAGCTGTAGATTTCCATAGGAACAGAGAAAATGTATTTTCTAGCAGGACTGTAAATGGGATCTGTTTTTCACATTAGTTGTGATGGCATCTGTAAATGAAGGATCTTGGGATGCATGTATGAAACGGTAGGAGACAACAGATCCCTTGTATTTTCCCTCTTGCATGCAATGCAGTTCTGCGCAGTGTCATTCAGGATAGTGTAGGCGTTGAGTGCCAAAGTGACAATGTCTACATCATCAAATCAGTCACGAAATCTCTGGAATTTTACTGAATTTTAAAACCATATGTACATGAGAATTAATTATCATTCGTTGTCAATCTACAATGCATGTTAAAGAGGACTGATACTTATAGACAAGGCAACCTCGGAATGTTTACCAGTGGGATCACTACAGAAATCATCCCAGAGGGTTTCAAACTATCCAGAGATATTTAATTATCCTCCAAACATCACAAGAGCCAAGTTAAGCCGATCTAACCATCCGTCTCTATGCTTTAAAGAAAATAAAAATGAAATTAAGCTGCTGCCTCCCTGGAACATTGAGCATCTCGCATTTTGTCAGTAATAGTTTATCTAGAGAAAGCAAACAGGCATTTTACTTTGGATATTCCCCAAACAGATTTTTTTGGAAGTGTCACTATTTTAGTGAAACATAGACGGCGCCATGCCTCCACTGCCATATTTTTTTAAGTATGTGACTAGCAGAGGTTTCTCTTATCTCAACTTCATATTAACCTCTTCATTGTAGGTGGGTTATACAGTAGTAACTGTAGATACATAAATCCATATTCTCATCAGTGATAAAAAAAAAATGTAAAAAAAAAAAAAATGATACTAGTCATAAAGTACCTGTACTTGATTTACAGAAGGTGAGGATTTAGGAACACCCCCTAACTTTTAAACTATAAATGGCAAGTGAAAATGCATACTTTTAGAGGTGTTCTATGGTATTATCTAAACTGTGATGTCACCATTGACCAGACTCATGAAAAAAAGGGTTGGAAACAACCACAGTGGGAATCTTACCTTCCAATTCCAATCTGTGGCTATCTCTGTAGGACACTAGCACAAGCTGACGTTCCAAAAACAATGAAGGAAATCCTCCTTTTTATAGGAACCCCACACTCCCATCTTGGTCACGTTTAAATCAGAATAGGAAGCCCTCCATAGAAGTAGCAATTTACAAATCCCTTTGGGTTTTTTTTGTTGCCAAGCCAAAAGAGAAGCCCCCCAGTCAGAATCCTGAAGAATTAAGCAAAGTAAGACAATGATGCAGTTTTGATTGAAGGGTGAGTGGAAAGAAAGTCTAACATCACAATCCAGTGATCGGGCTGGCACAGGGATACTGGAGCTATAGGATGCTGATGAGGAGTAGAAAGAGGAGGCTGGTGCTGCTGATTTGGTTATTCTTTCGCCTTTTCCCTCCCACTGAGGGAGAAAAAATCCTTAGCTGATGCTGAAGAAATCTGTTTAAATGTTGAGATTACAGAGGACAAGAGGCAGAGAAATCAGGCACAGAAGCAGCAAGCCTGTGTGTGCATGTGTGTCGGCTTCACTTAACATTCAGATGTTGGGGGCTGAAGTAAAAGGGCTTGTTATAATGATTTGTCTTCTTTCTTCTATTTGTCTTTAAAGTATTGATGATTCGGAAGCTAGCTACTACAATAATCCTTGCCTGATGAGGGAGGGAAGCTTCTTGAATGCTGTGAGAAGAAGCAATGCAGGGGTATAGAGACAGACACTGGAGCAGTGTGGTGTGTGTGTGTGTATGTGTGTGTGAGAGAGAGTGTGTGTCAGTTTCTGTATGGGACTGCGAATACATGTCATACAGCTGCTCAAAGCAGACACGTCCCAAAAACGTTATTTTCTCAGTCTGGGAGTTTTTTCTACCTTCATTTCCCACCACTGGGGCTGACTATTGCCGACTGTTAAGAGCAGCTTGGGGGAGAAAGGGACATGGAGAGCACAGAGATTGAGATCATAGCTCTTAACCATTTAATTCCCTAGAGCTGAAGAGTGCAGCACAAAATGGATGTAAGCGGATTTGATTCATTGGAAAAACCTGTGGAAGACAATCATTTATTGAACACTGATCCTGCGAGGGGGTGATGTGTGCAGGAGTGTGAGTGACTGGTATGACAGATCCGATCAAGGAGGAGCTAAGACATCATCAGAGTTAACCAAATACAGGGCTTTATATAAGGGTGGTGTGACTGCCCAGGGCACAAGGTTGAAAGGGGGCACTGGTCAGTAAATATATAAGGTTCATTTTGTTAAAGTTGAGGACTAATGGGCATCAGTTTTCTTTCCTATCCCAGTTTTCTTTCCTATCCCAGGTGTCTAGATATCTAGTTACCTCCCTTACCAAATATATCCATGTATGTAAAAACTATGTAGTCATAGGGAGGTAAACAGGAAAATGCGGCTTGTATAGTCTCTGGATAAATAATAATACAGCAGTAAGAACTGCAACAACCCCAAGTTGACAGCGTGATCCCTGCTGCAGATTAATTGACATAAGGCTATGATGAAAACACTTATCAGCCTTCACACTGCTGTCTGTCTGCATGGGAAACAATAGCAATTTTCTCAGTAAGGCTACAATTAGCATGGTATTTGTTCTTGCTTTGTTTAGGTTGAGAGCACAGCAGAGAGATTGTACTATGAAATGATGCACTGTGCGGAAAAGCTGTCTTGAATAGCAGTCTTAACCCCCTGTGTGCTGGAAAGTCTGCAGTGCCTTAACAATGCATTCCCTACCATGTGCATTCATGGGTTTTATTTGATTGACTCAACTTTTTCATATATCCTGCATTTGGGGTCTCCATGGATATTAGAATGCTTGGCTTGATGTTAAAACTATGGGTAAAGTATTTCTTCTAAAGCCAGATGGAGTCCCTGTTGTAAACATTCCCCCTTTCTGTTTGTAAATTGCAATTGGTTCAATGCATGCACAGGGAGTGAGTTGCAGCCAAGTGCTATGCTGAGCATTAATTCAATAGATACAGCAGAATAAAGTGTTTGAGTGCTCTGCTTGTGCCTCTTCTTATTCTCTGCTCCATGGTGACCTGGGCACCTCCCAGGACAATATTGCTGGGCTGGAGGGTAATGGATGGATTCGATCAAATCCAGGGTCACAACCTGGTTAATAATAAAAATAATTTCCTTTATAAAATACTCAGTATTCATCCTGTGGGCTGCCACTGAAGGCAGAGAGAAAGAGAGGGAACCAGGTTGTGTTCTAGTTTGTTCTAAGCAGAAACTGAGACTGAAACCATCACTCCACATTTATTGTCTGCTTGTCAAGAGTAACATTATTTATGTGCTCTAAACTCTAAATCTTTATCACCAATTATAAGCTAGTAGCATTGTTTAATTACTGTGACCATAATTGTCTGAGGCCTTAACCTCTACAGGACATTAGTCCCAAAGGAATTTTTCAATACAACATCTATATGTTCTCCTCTTTAAGTCAAATATGATGCTGCTTGAATACAAATGGTAAATGTTACATCAGACTGTGCCATTACAAATCAGGATTTTAATTCACCTTTTTCATCAGTTGCTTCCTCTATGGTTCATGCTATCTAAGTGTCAGATATGAATTGATATCACCAGCCAGCTTTTTTATTACACCTTTCACCACTGCATATCATTTAATGAACACTCATAAAAAAAATGGTCAGGTGACATGTGTTTGCAGTGGGTATTTTGCACGATTTAACACGATATGAAGTACCCAAGGGATAGATTTTATTTCTACTTCTGCTAGCAGAAGCACACAATTCTTTAGCTATTGACAGAGCTGGAAGCTTTGATACTATTGTATATCTACCTGAATAGTTACAGGTCTGGATGATTGTATACAAAATGGCAAGGGCAATCCTGAAAATACGTTCATGCAGTAGGAAAATGCAAACATCCGGTAGTTAGAGAGCAAGAGAGAGCACAAATCTTAAACAACTATGGGTACAGGGGCGTTTTAAGAAGTGAGGGGGCCCTTGTACAGGATTTGTACATGGGCCCCCCAAATTACCCTGAGACAGGACTGTTCAGATTCGCGGACCTCAAAAGAGGTGGGACTTAAATCGACCCATTAGGACCGGCACCCTTTGAGGTCCGTGAATCGAGGAGTCCTACCGCAGGGGAAGAGGGGCTCATTTGGCATCTATTTCTTCCCTTCTGGAAGTCTTGGGGGAAAGAAATAGATGTCGAATGGGCCCCCCTTCCCCTGCCAACTCTGATATGTGGACTTGAGTGCAGGATGAATGCCACAGGGCCCCCTGTTCTGAGGGGCCCATATGCACTGAACACCTTGCACCCAAAAGAATATCTCAGGACCTGATACAGATCTCTGACTTCCGTGTGCTGATGGAGTTCTGGACATTTGTGTATCCAGAACCCTGCCTTAACTGCTTTGCATGGATCTGCGTCCACACGGACACAGGATGTGCAGTCTCTTTATTGCAGAATCAGCCTTTCTTAGAGTTTTGGGATTTTTGGCCCAGATCCTAATCTACGTATTCTAGCATTTTTACGCTAGCCGATGACGTAATTTCACCTGTTTGTATTTTCTGTGCATGTGCGCGGCAGATGTTACACCACGTAACTCCCAACATATGTACCATCAGTGTAAATACGTAGGGGCGGGGGCAGCAATACGACACATGTAATAATGCTTTGGAGGTGGGGGAGGCATTTAAATTGGACAGTATGGGACGGTTTAGCCCGTCACGTACGTAAATCCATTACGTACGCCAGTACTTACGCTATGAAAAGTTAAGGAGTGGGAGTGCCTAGGGGAGTGCATAGTAATTACGCTAGCATAAATATACTATGCGTTATAATGTAACTAACCCATAGGTCTGGATCTACCCCTTCATGTTTAATCTTTCCTTTGACTTTTTTCTTTCCAGACGGTGCATGGTTGGGTGGTAGCAGTGAGGGGATCAGCAAAGGGGTTCTGACGCAATGAGGAATTTGTGGAAGTGGGAGTGGTCTAGGTCAGCAAAAAGGGGGTGTTGGCATATGGGAGAATTTGGGGAAAAGGGTAAGTCTGGCAACAAACACAACCTGGGATTGATGCGAGGACATCATACCCACCTTCCAGGTGCTGTGGTGCGCAGTTATGAACAGGATTGATTGTTCTTGCTGGAAGATCGGTTTCGAGGGAGCACCAAGATCACAAAGAGTTGACCTATGGGGGTTTGTTGAGGGGAATGTGCTGAACCCCTCTATCTGCTATTTTGCCACCTATTCACCCCTATCCACCTATTCACTCCTGGATGACAAATGAATATACTCATCAATTCTAATTTGGCCCCAATTTAATAAACCATGTGCCCTTTTCAATCACAGCAAATGTCTCTGTGCCATTATATCGTTAAGGTGTGCCTGACTGGATGATGTGTGAGTGGCTGCTCTGCCGAATGCCGTTTATAATCTTTCCAAACTACAAAAAATTTAAATTTTCAAGTACCAACCAAATTTTTGCAAATTATATTGCAGACAAAAGCAACATGAACACCCACAAAAAATTGGATGTATTACAACAATAATTAATACAATGAATGCAGGTACTGGCACAAGTTTAGAATAAATCCATGTGTTTTCTTTATGGTGACATATTAATTAGTTCCCTGTGTGGTGTTTCCACAAATGAACAGGTCTTTGCAAAAGCTCAAAGCCTACAAGAGCTTCTTGTTTCCATGTATGGAGAGGAGGGGTTCAACAGCACGGTTATATGTTTTATGTAGTAGGAAAGGTAAAGATAAGCCCTGACTTACATTAACTCTGAAAGTGACATGTCCCCACATCGCTCACAGTCTGCTGGGTGTCTGACAAATTTTTTGTCAAGTCTTCAGGACTTGCATTATAGGACCCTGGTATATAGGTGGCACACCACATATTCACTGTAATCCACAGACACTGCAATGGCACAGACACAAAAAAACATACTCCAGGCTGTTTTTATGGAGTCTATGGACCTGATTCAGTTGCCTGTGAAGATGAAAATAAGCTCATAGTGTGCCTAGTCCCGGTTACTACAGTAAGTAAAAATCGTGAATTTTAATTCGCACCTCTGTGAGGTGAGCATAAAAATCTACGATGTAAATTCACAGAAAAAACACTGCGATCCGGGATCACGGGCAATTGAATCAGGCCCTATGCATTTTGTGATTTTTCCACTATTGCAATAAACCTTGCAAGCCACCAGATTAACAGTAGGGCTCTAATATCATATGCAATAGGAATGTTTTTCCTAGCAGAAGCGACTGTACTACTTTTGCAGACTAAACACCTCTAGGGAAAACAGCCACAGTGCAAACAAGCACAGGACTGGTTCGAATTACGGGGCAGGGGTACATTTTATTTCAACCTAGAAATAAAATCTTAAGTTTTTTACGTTTTACGTTTACCATATTAATTTCCTTTATTTGATTTTATGTTTTCCTTTTTTTTTTTTAAGATTTACATTTTATAACCCTACAATGAAGGTACATAGTAATCTATTACTTCATATCACATGCCCCTGGTAAGAAGGCGGGTCCAGAAATGCTTTCAGAGGGTGCTATTTGACCTGCGATTGGTTCTAGAGTTTTAAGAGGGTGTCACTGGATAAGGGTAATGTCCTATTTAATACAATTTACTAAATTAAAGTAGAATTCTAATCATGGTTGCCAATTTTTTGCAAATTAATATCAGGGAGATTGTAAGAGCACTATCAAGGTGCTGCACCAAAGGGGTGTATCCTGTAGCGCCAAAGAGGTGTGTCCTGTGAATAGCTCCACCCATAGGTGTATCTAGCACTGCTAGGAAAACTATTCAGGGAGAGTTGGCAACTATGATTATAATATCAGGGCATGACAGTTATGGATGTGATTTATGTTGGGTTTTTATCAAAGTGATAATGCATAGTGATCACAACATATCGGAATTGTGAAAGCACTGAAGCAGAAAATGATGTTGAAAACAAGGGTGTAAAAAAGTATTTGACTACAATCACCACTACACAAAATATTATTACATTTATGGACATACAGACTTGTATCTGAGTCCTTAAAGTCTGTGTTACATCCTGTATCATTATATAACTTTGGTATAGTGTAACTTTACAGGTTTTGTATACCTTCTTTATTAATAATAATAATAATAATAATAATAATAATAATAAAAGAATTAGGGTCAGTACACAGTTACATTCATTGTACTGTTCAGTATACTGATATATAACGATATTTCCAGGTTAAAAAAAGTGAACACCTTTATGCATGAACATGTCATTTAATATTCAAATAATATGAAAGACTTGAATGCTTTTTTTTTGTTTGTTTTAGATTTTCCTATAAAGATTCACAGTATATATGTCTAGACATAAAGAATGTGGCTAACAATGTGACAAGAAAAGGTAAATTAACCACCCTCAGGCAAAGACATAGAACAACCTATATGTTATAGTTAGAATGTTACATGACATTTACAATGCTCTCTGTGGACATAAAAAGGTGTTTGCAAAAGTAGCAAACCAGACACGTTTTTGAAAATGATTAAAATATATAAAACAAGGTTCTAACAAAGTACTATGGACCATTGTAATCACTGTGACCTTGGAACATTTTAAATCAATAAGTGAGAAAAGTGAAACTGCACTCCTATTACATCCACAACTATCTGGTTATACACTTCATTTATTTACTATGCGAAAGGCAAATTCCACAAATTTATTATGGATGCTATTCCCAGAAACCAAAAGGAAACAGTATAGCCAAAAAAAGAAAAGTAGTTGTAACAATGGGGTGTACTTAGCCAGTTCCAAACACAATTAAAATAATAATAAAAAAAAATTATTACACATTATAACTACATATAAAAGCTGGAATAATGTATCCTCAATGAAAAAATAAAATAAAATTGAACTGAAGTGAATGAAAGTATTTAAGAAATAAGTGTTATAGAGTTAAAAATCAGCCTAAATGCTGTAAAGGTCTTCAATTAGTTATTTGTTATCCCTCTTAAATATTGTATGTTATGATTGTATCACTAAAGTAACATCAGTGCACATACTTTTCAAATGAAATGTGCTATACACAGATTATAACTCACCAAATGATGTGTATTCTGCCTCTAATAGATAGCTATAATTATATATTATGATAATATCCTGGTATTAACATCAATCAGCACAGTTCTCAAATATAAAGGTGTTATGCAAAGATTATGACTCTCTAAATGAGGCGAAATTTGCCTCTAAAACATCACCAAGATTGCTGTCACATGAAACTCAGCAACAAACACGTTATTTGCTCAACCAAGAGTCAAAAATTCACCTCCAAAAAATCCATATTCACATTATACAGAGGGAGATTTAGTGGCTGCTTTATTTATTTAACTGTATACCTAATAACATTTATTCATTGTTACAACTACTTTTATGGCAACAACATTTTAAATCTATACACTATATATTACCATTTTTAGTCCATTGCTAGAAGTATGTATAAAGTATGGATAAAGTAATACTAACTAACAATAACCCACAGAGAGATGGTGTTGGTGGCTCGGATTCACAATCCTGGACATATTACACACATGCGTAGTAACTATTTTACGTAATCTATGTATCCTTTCGTTGCGTAGATTGCATATATGCGGTCTTAAAGACTGCATATACGCAATCTACATAACAAAACCATATGTAGATTACGTAAAATAGTTACTACGCATGCGTAGTAGCTATTATCGGTAAATTAAGGACGTATGTGCAATACGTCCGGGATTATGAATCCGGGCCGGTGTCTTTAGTGCCACATTGCCTAAATCTGGCAAGAATGATATCTGAGCATGCATAATGTACATAAATCTATGTATGCACAGTGCCTCTAAGAACCCAGGAGAGTCAAAAATGTCACTCTGAGTCTTCTGACACTGGAGAGAAATATAGTGAGACACCTCTCCCCATACTAGTGCGGTACCTTGCGCAGGGCCTCGATATGGGAGCCGGACGCCGCTGTCAGTGCTGACTGTGCTGTGGAGCAGCAGCATGGCCCCCGGGGGACAGAAGATAAAGACACAGCTGCAGGCTGGCTGAACGTGTACTGCACCAGATAGAAGCGCACCTCCGCCTCAGGAACAACCCTCTTGGCTCAGCGTGAGAGTCATGGAGGAGGGCAGGGAGACCCAAAGGGGAGGGCAAGACCCAAAGGGGAAGAGGGGCTGTCCTGCTGGGTGCCCCCTTTAAGTCACCTAGGGGCATGCCCCCTTCGATTGCACGAGTCGCCCACCTTTAAAAACGGCCCTGGCATGAGAGATCATAAATGTCCGATTTAGCCACACCCCATATTGATCAACATTTAGTTAATGTTTTTCTAGAATATAATCACAAGGTAGGTTGGAATTGGTTGGGGCTGTTAGGGAAGGGTTAGGTTAGGTGACAAAGATTAGAAATTGTTTCTTCTGACAGAAATTTCCCTCTCTTTTGAAATTTGTTTCCCTCCCTCCCATATGTGATAGGATGTATATTATTAACATGTCATATTCTCTTTTCAGATGAAGCATAGGTTGGTGGTAGAGGTGGTGGTGTCACCATAAAACTTTGGCGCAGAAAACATGTGGGGAGAAATCTGTTAACCGGGGTGCATCCTTCAACATCCAACAAGATGAGGTGTTCACTTTGAAGAGGTGGAGCCAGAGGAACTGGTTGGGTAGTGGGCAGTGGCGCACCCAGGGGGGTTTGCCCAGAAACCCCCCACATTGAAAATTAAAAAATGCAGATGCAGTGAAAGGGGCATGACTTCGCAACCATGTGGGGCAGACTGACATAGAGGAAGATGGTAATTGCCTGTGCTGTAATATGGAAGCAGGTGGGGGATGGTGAATGGCCAAAACTATTTCAACAGTGCTTATGCACTGACACAAGCTCTGGATCGTTGTGTAATGTTGCTCTACTATTGCTGATAGATGTGTACCTTCAAAAAAACGGCTATTATAATGTGTAAAAAATCACTTATAAAACCCCTATAAAAAACAGGATTTATTATAGCCAATAACCAATGCAATTCCTTAAGGTAGAATTTATATTATTTTCAAATTTACATTATAAATTTCCTGCTTTCACAGAAAACATTACCGGATATATTACATGTCTTGGCAGTCAGATCGTACGACCATATTATCAGTATTGTCATTTTACATATGTTTTTTTTTTTAAACAGTGCATCTACCTCTGCCGCATTACAGTCTAATTCCCTAACATACACTCACGGGCTAGGGGTAATTTTTGCCCCATCCGACATGACAGTAGGGGCGGGTCGGGAGCAGAGCTTGGGTGGGGCAGGGGTGGAGCTTATTTGTCCCATTTTTAGGCTACAAAATGTTGGGAGGTATGCTAATATACCCCACATGTATTACACACATTGGAAACCCCCCTTTCAAAATCCTGCATTTGCCACTGCTTGACACCCCACCTGCTATGTCACCTGTCTGTTCCCTAAATTTTATAGCTAATTCAATTTAGCTAATTCCAATTAATAAACCTATGTCTCTTTTTAAATTAATATCACTTGTCCATGTCTTTATTTAAGTTTAAGTTTGAATGTTGAATGGTGTGGGAGGGGGGAGGTTTCAATTGTTGATCGTTTAATTGTTGTTAAAACACTTTTCCTCTGTAAGATCTGAAACTGACTTTGAGACACAGCTAATACTTATCATAAACATTGCAATATCACAGCCAATATTGGGCAAATGTCCAAATATCACAGCATGTGTCTTCTAAAAACTATAGTCATGCCTGAGAATAATCCAATTAATATTGATCTAATCATTTTAAGAAAGCCTGTTTATAAATGCAGTTAAAACCACAA
This sequence comes from Limnodynastes dumerilii, assembly GCA_011038615.1. NCBI lineage: Eukaryota > Metazoa > Chordata > Amphibia > Anura > Limnodynastidae > Limnodynastes > Limnodynastes dumerilii. The sequence continues at coordinate 231,674 of WWET01000236.1, read as the reverse complement.
ATGTCCACTGTCAGCCTGTGTGTTTGGTCATCTCTTGATTGCACTAATAAGCTCTTATCTACAGGAGGGAGAAGTAGAAAAGTGATATCAAATACAGACAGGGGAGCTTAAAATAACCAGAAACTCTTATTGAGTTTATGGATGAGCAGCAGAATCAAAGTTACATGTAGTCATTTTCAATCAGATATACAAATAATATCAATCAATTAGACAGCATAAAAGAACCATTTTCTACAAAAAGTAAGATGAAAAGAATCTGATTACTGAGATCTCTGCTAATTTTGGGTCCTCTAATTAGTTTTGCAACAGCATTCAATGAAGATCTTCTATTTGTGCAGCAACATATTTCATTTAATGGTTGATACCACCAGCTGTGCTACCGCCTTCTTTATGGTGTTTTCCAGGCCTCACCTGGAATGCTCTGTTCACTTCTGGAAGCCTTATTATCAGAAAGACATAAACACATTAGAAACTGCAGAGAGGAGCAGCTAAAATGGTGTAAGTCATGCGTCACAAAGCATACAAAAAACACAAGAGGAACTACATATGGGTAGCTTGGAGCTGAGTAGGGACAGGGTGGATAATACAAATATATATTAAGGGGTGCAAATAGGTACAAGAGGGTGGCATTTTTCTAAGGAAGAGCTTTATTAGAACAAAAGCCTATGCATATAAAATGGAGGGTTACTGATTTAGAGGTACGGGGCCTGATCCAGACCTACGCTCATGAAACGCTCATGTGTGTAGCCTATTTACGCCAGCGTACCTACGATGCACTCCCCTGGGTCGTACTTAGTTTTGCCTTCTTACACCCTTCTTAATTTTTCTGATCGTAGCCGCTGGTGTCCATAGGCTCAATGCGTAATTACGACGCTTAGCACGCCTATACTGTACAATTTAAATACCTCACCCCGCCCTCGGTGCGTATTTACAAATTTCGTATGACAGGTACGCCCCCTCAACCGTATTTACGAAGGTGTTACGATCGAGACTCATACGTTCAGAATTTCGGAGCTTAACATAGCGTAGCACCTTCCCCGCTCATGCTCAGTAAGTACAAATGGGCATTTTTACACTTACGCCTCAGCGTAGGTCTGGATCAGGCCCAAGGTGCAGAAAATTTACTTTACTAACATGTTAGTTGATAAGTGGAATTGCCTCCCATTTGAGTTAGTAGAGGCTAAACAATGAAAGCAATTTAAACATACTTGAGATACAGCTAAGGATATCATAATGTTAAAACATGTCTAAGGTCAAATAGGTGTATGGTCAGTATGGTTTAAAACTAAACGGTCAGACTAGATGGGCTCTTCTGTACCCTCACATGCTTTGTTTCTATGTGTTATGGACACACTAAAAGGTGACTGTGCTTTCACTTGTTGAGGTTCAGGCTATAAAAATAGTTCATATTTAAGGGTCTTAATAAAATATGTGTGCAAGTCAATGATAACAGATGGCAATATACATTTTCTCTTCTCCTCCTTGCACTACCTCGCACATCCCCCTTCCCAACTGCTCTCCTATCCCCTGCACCCCTCAACCCTACTTATATCTCTTGCTAATTTGCCCTTTCTTTTTAACATTTAGGGCCAGATTTACTAAGCTGTGGGTTTGGAAAAGTGGAGATGTTGCCTATAGCAACCAATCAGATTCTAGCTGACATTATCAAGTATGTATTAGGAAACTGAGAACTAGAATCTGATTGGTCTGATATCACCACTTCCTACCATGTATATTGTTTTACTATTTTATATATTTTATTACATCTTACACTGTATGATACAGTATAGTTATTGTATGTTTTTTTCTACATGTTACTCTGTACGCTGTCCATTGTTTATACCATTTTCTTTGTATGTCACTGCAGATGCCTTGTGAGAGTTAACAGTTGAATCCATATTGGAGCCTCTGTTGCAGAGGTATTTGGAGTATTTTAGCATCTAACATCCCACATGCAGGAGAAGATAGCACTATCCATGCACTGTGTGCGGATGGTGGATCCGTGTCCAGGATCCTACCTTAAGTATTCTGCCTGGAAGGGTTTTGGCAGTACATCATTTCAGGCTCTTTACGTGTCTTTTTTGTATTTGTTTTTGTTCTTATTTATTAAATGGAAAGTGTGTATTCAGCGCTCAAAAATCTGTTATCTATATATGGAGTGAGTGTATTTTTAAAAAATAAATAATTGGTGGTAATTCTCAAAAACTCTAGATCCAGCAGCTATCCAGGGATGACCAATCCCTAAAAAACAGAAATAGATACAAAATGGAAGCGCTAGGGATCAGTATTTGAGAATTTTATTAATATCACCAATGTTTAAAAGAAAGAGTACAATCATTCAATTTCTCAACAATCAACAATCAAATTAAATATAACCAAACAACATGAAAACAAAATATTGCCACAAAGCAATCAAAGTGTACAAGTTGAATGTAACCACCAGATTATATCCAGTAAACAAATCCCATTTGATAGGCCTGTGTTAATATGATGGTATATATCCACAGAAAATGAGGAAATATATGGAAAGTCCTTTTTTTGAAGTGCACTTCTCAATATAATAACCGGCTAAATCTTATTCCAATAGATGATAATAAACAGTCCTGTAAGAGCTTTGTGAATCCGATGTAGCTATATAAATATCAATTTCACTCAAATAGAGCTAGAGATGAATTAGACTAAGGTCTGAGTATGAGCCTCTAGGAGTATACAATTTGCTTCCAATACGGTGTGTGTATGAGGAGGAAAATACTCACTGATGATTAATCCGACTTTGTCAGGCTCCAATGCGGCCTGTGCGTCGCAGCCGCACAATGAAATAGCTGCTGGTCAAATTAGTGTGATCTCCAAGATAGAATAAGGACACACAGGAGGCTCTTATAGATGAAAATATGTCTCAGATTCGTGGCTAATATCGTCCCTCTGTTTGGCTGATAGTCCGTTCTCCCAATTACCTCTCTTTTAAACATTGGTGATATTAATAAAATTCTCTTGTACTGTTCCCTAGCGCTTCCATTTTGTATCTATTTTTTATTAAATACCTGGGATAATTCTAGGTTTGGATTGTTCTGTTTCCTGGAGCCCTACAAAGTTTCATCCATGAAGAGAGACATTTTAAAAGCAACATGTGAGTATTTATTTTACTGTTAGTTGTCTGTCGTTATACTGCTAAGTGATTAGTTTATACAGTAAGGGAGCAATAGAACCAGCCCTTTAATAGCAATTTTCGGTCTTGAACTAAGAGAAATGTTTTGTCACCTTCTCTAACTCATTACTTGAGGCTTACATTGTAGCTTATATAGATTACATTTATCGTAATAACGCAATTGTCATGCATATGTCTATAGAGGTGGCCCACTGTTCTATTTGATCTTTGCTGCAAATTTGTATGAAAATTACATTCAACGCATTTCTAATGGTTGCTGTTGGGAGTCACCGTCAGAATGATGTTTATATTTGGGGGGTATCAGTTTACCACTATGAAATCATGTCAAATACCATTTTGCACATCACATACCCACAACTAATATATTATGATATATGAAAATATGATTATGTGCTCAGCCATTTGGTATCACACATCCTTACAATCTTGCCCAGATGCCTTGAGTATCAACTGAGAGTGGTCTAAGTACCACTAGTTGTGAACCCAATGATCTAGAGGAAAAATTATTTTGGCATTTGCCCACAGCATGTATTATGGGCACAACCTGTTGTTGGTAGCACTAGTACTGTAGATGGACATGATATAACACTTACAGTTATTTATATAGATACTGCAAGAAAATATTATAATTCGAAAATATGCCTCAAAAGATTATTATTTTACTACATAAGACACTACAAGTATTTTTTGTAAGATAATGAAAACAAAACTAAGTATATCTCATAAGCCAATCAAACAAGCATCACACAAAAAAAAATGTTTAACCCGCATCCCACCAAAATGCTGTTCAGATACAGAGCCCTTAGATTGTGTATATTACTATTGTGTTAGATTATCAAGTACACCTTAAGTTACCTGTTGTTTGTACCAGATATTATTTGTACTTATATCTAATTCAATCATTTTAACCTGTACAGGTATGGATCCTTTGTTGCTGTTAATAAATAAAACAGTACAAAAAATATATATTTAACACAACTTTCAGTTTCACTAATTTGACTTTGTATACAATCTTGACAGAATTATTCAGATTTTAGTCTAGAAAGTTTTACATTTTAGTTTAATGACCTGTTTCAATTGAGGAATTGATACATCTCTCTAAGATGTATTGCCTGATTACCATAAATATATTCACATGACTTGTATTTGGATTAAATGATCTGTCACTCATAAATGTTCAGCAACCAATTTCCATTTGCCATTTCTATTGTAGTCACACTACAAGAGGTTATATTTTCACCCTCATAATACTGAACAATTCCTAAATGTGATGATCTATATTATATCCCAACATTACGCTCGCTTTTTCAAATGTTCCATTCTTTAATTTTAATACTGTGCATAGAACCATGATGACTGTAAGTTATATACCATCCAAATGTTAGCATTGATCTTCCTTGTCTAGGAATTACACAGTTGTTTCTAGACCTATCCGAGCCCAGGATGGACAAATATATTTTTTTGCTTCCCCACTCCAAAAAAGATATTTATGCGTCCAACCATTTATGTCCATCTACATGTATGTGTTAAGGCACCCACTTCTGTCCCTTTGTATTTTTGTCCAGCCTACAATTTTGCCATTTTTATGTGTATCCAGCTTCTACTGACCTTTATATACTGTATGTCCAGCTCCCATTTTTGCCTCATGCATGTGTGCTCAGCTTCCGTTTCTTCACCTTGAACGCGTGTTCAGCATCCAATTCTGCCTCTTGCACGTGTTCAGCCTTCTATTCTGCCCCTTGCATGTTCACCCAGCCTCTAATTCTGCCACTTATATGTTTATCCATCCTTCATTTCTACCCCTTATATGTGTCTAGCTTCCCTTTCTGCCCCTTATATGTGTCCATCCTTCATTTCTGTCCCTTATGTGTCTAGCTTCCATTTCTGCCTCTTATATGTTTCCAGCCACCATTTCTGTTCCTTATATGCCTAGCTTCCATTTCTGCCCCTTATATGTGTCCAGCCTCCATTTCTGCTTTGCTATAGAATAACGCATTTTATAGTTTACTTACCCTTGCTGTCTTCTCCCTCTTCCACCTTCTTTCGTGGCGCTCTGTTTGAATGACACTGACCTAACAGGATCATTCACATGGACAGTATTGGTTATACAAGGCTCTTATGGGAGCCCTGTAAGACTTCTTGGATTATTTCAATATCCTATTAATAATGGTACTTACCAAGAAAGGAGAAGATATACATAAGAAAGAAATATATGAGAAAACTAAAAAAAGTCTCCAAAATGTAAATTAAACATCTATAAAGATGATGTACAAAAAAGGTCATAAAAGAGGGGTTCTGGTCATAATAGAAGTAAAAAATAAAACTTATTCAAAGAAAATTAACTCTCTTAGGGCCAGATTTACTAAGCTGCGGGTTTGAAAAGTGGAGATGTTGCCCATAGCAATTAATCAGATTCTAGCTGACATTCTCTTGTATGTAATAGTTAAATGAGATATAGAATCTGATTGGTTGCTATGGGCAACATCTCCACTTTTCCAAAATTGCAGCTTAGTAAATCTGACCCTAAATCTCTTTTCATGAATGAGGCTGCCTCATATGTGAGGTCAGCATTATTCAATGAAACAGGTTTGGTACAACAGAACTTCCAGAGGTGCGCCATCCCCTTGGGGTGTGCCCCATGTGATTGTACGCTTCCCTGCCCTTGGAAACGGCCCTATATTTACAGCACATTATTCTTCTGTGTCATGACATGTCATAAAAGCACTATTGTATGAATGTTTTATTTATTTAACTGGGAGCTCATTTGTCTACAAAATAATTTCTCTGTTGTTTGAGAGTGCTTTACCCACGCAGTCAGGATCACCTCATGAGCTATGCTTCAGAGAGTAGGCACACATGAGACAATTCTTTGTGGTATATCTTGTTTATATAATGAAACTGGAACTGATCATAATACAAACTTCAGAACAGGATAACTTGGTATGAGTAGCAATAATTTATTGCATACTCCATTTCTCTCCATGTCTGCTTCACACAAAATGCCTAATTACTCAAGAACAAACAAGTACAATATACATCACAAACTGTAAAACAGATAAACACATATATGACAGCTCCACCTGCTATCCCTCCAGTGTAATTGCATATCAAGTCTTAGTCTGTTGTAATATCTCAACACCCCTTCTCAACAGGTGAGGCTTAATCAACGAGACCCATTTTTCTAGATAGTCTGTGATGTCTTTCTCTAGCCAATGGTTTGGTGAGAATGTCCGCAGTCATGTCTTCTGTTGGGCAATATTCCAAGTTAAGAAGACCTTGTTCCTGTAGATCCTTTAAAAAATGGTACTTCACGTCAATGTGCTTGGTCCTTGGGTTTACATGTTCTGTTTGTTCTAATGTGAGACATCCTTTATTGTCTGTTCTGTAGGTTCTACTTGTTGTTTTCCCAAATCAGCTAACAATTGTCTCAGCCATATCAGCTCTTGACTTGCTTAAGCTGCTGCAACATACTCTGCTTCTGTGGAAGAAAGTGTTACGCATGATTGCTTCCTGCTTGTCAAACTGATTAGTCCTTTACCAAGTAGAAACAGGTAACCACTTGTAGACTTTCTATCAGTAGAGTCTCCAGCCCAATCTGCATCCACATATCCGATCAGATTACACTTTCTGCTTGCTGGAAGTTTAAGTACTAAGCTGATGGTTCCCTTTAAGTAAAGTATTACCCTTTTCACCGCATTCCAGTCTATCTGACTTGGCTTGGAGACTATTCTGCTCAGAATGGCTACTGCTGTAGCGATGTCAGGTCTGGTAATAGTGGCGATATATAGCAATTTTCCTATTGCTTTTCTGTACTGGTGATTGTCTGGTACTTGCCGGTTTTGCATCTTGCATCCCAAACTCTACAATGGCTTCCTGTATCTTTTGTTTCTGGTTTAAGGTAAAGTCGCCATTTTCTTCTCTCGCTATTTGAATACCTAAATAGTGTGTTATGTTTCCTAGGTCTTTTGTTTCAAATTCGTTATTCAGAATCTGCAGTAATTCCTCTTTATCCCCTTCCTGCTCAAAACAGATCCACAGATCCACCTGTCAGTTATTTTCTTAACGTATAAGCAGGGATCTAATTTGCTTCTCACAAAGTCTTTCTGTATGAGTACTTCATTTAATTTTGTGCTCCAGGCTCTTGCTGCCTGCTTCAGACCATAGATACTTTTCTGGAGCTTGCACACTAGGGGGCTGATTCAGAGATACGATTTTCACGCAACATAGGTGCGTATATTAAGGATCTTAAAAAATTTGCATAACTGCGCATGCGTAGTAATAGTGCAACGCCGTCTACGTAGAGGTTAGGAGCGTAAATTCGCTAAGAGCGTAACTTTGAATCGATCGCAAGCACTTAAGATCTTAAGTGCTGCGAAAGTTTAAGATCTGAAAGATTTGCATGAAAATGGGTTGGGGGGGCAGGGAGTTGAGGGAAAGTGGGCGCGGGCAGACACTTAGGATCGCAAATAAACGCTACTACTTCCCTTAAGATCTCAAATGACAGCGCAGAGTTAGGGTTAATCAATGGTGGTCTAACTTTAAGATCCGCCGCTGTTTGCAAGGGGAGTGACTGTTTATGCAGTGGGCTGTAACCTGGTAAGATCTTAACTAAGGTGCGTATATTTGCGATCTTTTCGCAATCGCATCTCTGAATCACCCCCTAGGTCTGGTCTTTTAGGATCTTTGAAACCTGGTGGCTGTTCCATGTAAATATCCTCCTTTAGTTCACCATGTAAGAATGCTGTCTTTACATCAAAATGTCTTACTAGCATATCCTTTTCAGTTGCTACTATAAGTAATGTCCTGATAGTTGTGTACTTTACTACTGGAGCAAATGTCTCGTCATAGACCTCTCCATATTTTTGCGAATAGCCTTTGGCTACTAATCTGGCCTTGTACCGCTCCACTTTTCCAAATGTGTTGTATTTGACTTTGAATGTCCATTTGCTGCCCATGGTTTTTCTTCCTGTTGGCAGTTCTGTTAGTGTCCATGTCCGATTGTCATGCATGGATTTCTTTTGCTGCTTCTATCCATTTTGCAGCTTCCCTTTCTAGTAAGTCAGATACTTCTTCCCAGGATGTGGGTTCACGTATACTGATTGTGCTTGCTTTATATGAGAGACACACTGGTGCTTTGCCTTTGTTCTCTCTAGCTGAGTGCCTTACTTCATCTGTCGTGTGCTTCTGCATAACTTTGGTATCTGGTTTGAGACAAATTTCAACCTCTTGGTCAGCATCTGGTGTGATGGTGTCACTTGAGTCAGTTTTGTCTTCTTTATCCAGGTCAGCTGAAGTCATTACTTCATTTCTTAGTTCCTCCACAAAGGTCACACTATTGCTTATGGTTATCTTATCTGTCTTTGGGTTCAGAATTCTGTATCCTTTGGAACATTCACTGTATCCAACAAGGATTCCTTCTACTGCGCGGTTCTGCAGTTTAATGCGTTTTTCTGCTTGAATGTACACAAAAGCTTTACATCCAAAAACTCTTATGTGTTTCATGTTAGGTTTTCTGCCATGTCATACTTCATATGGAGTTTTCTCCACTGTTCTTGAGAATAATCTGTTCTGTAAGTATGTGGCTGTCATTGCGGCTTCATCCCAGTATTTGCCAGGTAGTCCTGAGTCCGTTAACATGCATCTGATCATTTCTGTTAGAGTCCTATTCTTTCTTTCAGCTACCCCATTCTGTTTTGGTGTGTAGGGTACTGTTTTATGGTGCACTATACCGAGTTGTCTCAGGAAGTGTTCTATTTTGTGACCCATGAATTCACCTCCATTGTCACTACGAAATACTAGTGGATGTCTTTGAAATTTATTTCTAGCCATTGTTACGTAATCGTGTAACTTGTCTAGTATTTAATCCTTGCTTTTGATCAGATATGTAACTGTGTATCTGGAGTAGTCGTCAGTGAACGTCACTATATAACTAATACCGCTTGGTGTGCGTACTTGTAGTGGGCCACGCACGTCGCTGTGTATGAGATCTAGAGGTCTCTGGGCTCTGTTCTCACTTTGTCTTGGAACTGTCATTCTTGTGGCTTTGGCTTTTAAACAGCATTCACACCTCATGGTTGTTGAACAGTCTGATACTGTGAGGTCCTTTGTTAGGTTTCTCTTTTGTAGTTCTTTAATGCTGTCTGGGTGCCTGTGTCCTAGTCATCTGTGCCACATGTGAATACAGTCCGAGTGTTGGTGTATGGTTAATTTCCCCTGTTGTGCCACAGTGTCTAGACGATACAGGTGGTTTTCTGCTTTGGCTGTGACAACTGTTTCTGTTCCATTCTGGATAATGCGCATTTTATCTTGGAATTTAACTGTAAGTCCTTTAACCGTCAAGCACTTTACAGATATTAATCCGCCTTCCAATCTGGGAACATATAATACATCTTTAATTGGTATTGTTCTATCACTTCTGTTAGCATTGGAGCATATGAGCAGCCCGTGCTCTTTGCCTTCCGCAGTGATATTGGTACCATCTGCAAAATAGATTGCTTTTCTATGACTTGTGTCAATCTCGGGGAAGAAATCTCTGTCACTTGTCATGTGACTTTTCGCTCCTGAATCTGTGTACCAACTAAAGTTCATATGTGTTACTGTCACTTTAAATGTTCCATTCCACTCTTTAGTGCATAGGTCTGTGAGTGCAGTTTTGACTTTCTGCTTAGGCCTTTTAAAAAGTACTGTATTTCCCCATGTATAAGACGCACCTTTTTTAGACCAAAAATAGGTCTAAAAACCAGGTGCGTCTTATACAGGGGATGTAAGGCTGAACTTACCTTTTCAGTCCCTCCAGCGGTCCCTCCGGCAGTTTCAGGCTCTCTCACCCGCAGCTGTGACTCCGGCTGGCTCCCTGGCGGTGCCCGCTGTACACTGACGTTGCATGACCTCAGGTCACACAGCGTCAGTGTACAGCGCGCACCGCCAGGGAGCCAGCCGGAGTCACCAGATCCAGAAAGCGCTTTAAAGTGGGATACCCCTATTTCTCGACTTACTTCATCTGTTGTGTGCTTCTGCATAACTTTGGTATCTGGTTTGAGACTGACTTCAACCTCTTGGTCAGCATATGGTGTGATGGTGTCACTGGAGTCAGTGTTGTCTTCTTTATCCAGGTCAGCTGAAGTCATTACCTCATCTCTTTGTGTTAATCCACAAAGGTCACACTATTGCTTATGGTTATCTTATCTGTCTTTGGGTTCAGAATTCTGTATCCTTTGGAACATTCACTGTATCCAATAAGGATTCCTTCTACTGCGTGGTTCTGCAGTTTACTGCGTTTTTCTGCTGTTCTCCTTTCCATAAAGAGTAGTCTTTCTTTAAATGTCCTACTTTCTTGCATCTAAAGCATGCTCTTGTTTCCTTATTATGTACCTTAGTATCTGTAACTTTGAGAGATTTTCCTGTGTCACTGTCCATGCAATCCTGTGTGATTTCTTCCCTCGCTGGTATTCATCTATAAGCCTGTTTTTCACAAAATCTAATGTGAGTTCTGCTTCAGATCTTGTTTCCAAAGCATTTATCAATGCACTGTATGTGTCTGATAGGCTGCATAGGAGTATTGCTACTATGTGGCTGCATTTTAGCTCTTCTCCTATAGATCTGAGCTGTGCTACTATCTCCAGCACTTTATTTATGTGCTCTTGCATAGTCTGTCCTTTGCTCAGTCTCATTTGGTACAGTTTTCTTAGCAGGAATAATTTGCTGTTTAAACTGGTTCTTTCATGTAGCCTTTTCAGTGTATCCCACATGCCCTTTGCTGTGTTCACTTGGTTTATATGGACTAACTGATCATCTTCCACTTATAAGCCTATAGTGGTGCGCGCCTGTCTGTTCTTCTTGCCCCATTCATTGGTTATTATCACTTGGTCTGTCTGTAGTTATTACTTCTCACAAATCATCTTTGGTCAGCAGCATTTCAACTTTAAATTTCCACAGTTGGTAGTTATCATTAGATAGCTTGGTTACTGCCAATCTAAGATCTGTGCTGCTTGCTATCTCTTTCTGTTTGTCTGCTCCCATTGAGTTATAATGCTGGGTTTACTCACAGATGCTGTGCAGATCTCTCAGAGATGTTTCTCATGCCTTAAGCCTTGCAATCTTTACTCCTGGTAACTGGTATCCTCTTGTCTGTGTCTGGGCCCATAACCTGTTGTTTGAGAGTGCTTTACCCACGCAGTCAGGATCACCTCATGAGCTATGCTTCAGAGAGTAGGCACACATGAGACAATTCTTTGTGGTATATCTTGTTTATATAATGAAACTGGAACTGATCATAATACAAACTTCAGAACAGGATAACTTGGTATGAGTAACAATCATTTATTGCATACTCCATTTCTCTCCATGTCTGCTTCACACAAAATGCCTAATTACTCAGGAACAAACAAGTACAACCACTGTAAAACAGATAAACACATATATGACATCTCCACCTCCTGTCCCTCCAGTGTAATTGCATATCAAGTCTCAGTCTGTTGTAATATCTCAACATTCTCCCCTATCTTTTATGTACTTAATTTCTATTTATTGGAGGGGAAGATACAGTCAGAAGAACTATCTCTTATATATTTGCATCATCGTCGGTGTATGAGCATATGAAGCAGAGAACTGGAGAACTTACAAGCTTTTATTGAAAAAGCATCACTGACATCACATGTATTTTTGAATCTTCTTTTTAAACACAAGGGACCTAATTCAGAGATTGAATATAAGAGAAGAAAGTTACTCCTGGGCAAAACCATATTGATTTCAGGGGAGTCAAATTGTATCTGTTGCAAACAGTATTAGAGTTGAGAAGTGGCGTTTCCCAGCCCAGGTCTAAATAACAGTGTGATAGTAAAGCTGGTCAGTATCTGTGTGCAATAAGCAATTCAAAGATATATCCCTGCATGCAAAGAATACAATTAACTTGACTCTCCCTGAAATCAACATGGTTTTGCCCAGGAGTAACCAGGGCCTCCGTCATCACATGCGGGGCCTGGGACTTAGCCGCGGGACCCCATCCACTATGTGATGTCATTGGTGACATCACATGGGGCGGGGCCCAGTAGACACGCTTTAGCAGCTGGCCAGCGCACAGGGAAGAAGTTCCCTGTGCATCGGCCGGCTACTAAATAGCTCTGAACAGCAAGTATCGACAGTAGTTTACCGCCGATACCTGCTGCTACAGAGCTAGGTAAGTGTCGGCGGGCCCCCATCAGGTCCAGGCCCGGAACAGTAATCCCAATGTCCCCCCCTGATGGCGGCCCTGGGAGTAAATTTACTCTCTTATTTTCAATCTCTGAATCAGGTCCAAGGATTTGATTACAACACATCAATACTGTGAACACCCCAGAGACTTGTTTCATTTATTTAAAGATACATTTTTTATATTTTTCAAATCTAATTAGTATTGGACTTGATATATCACATTGTTATATTGGACCGTATTCACAGATCCGTTTTTGCGTGGGTTGTGTGCATATTTTTAGGATCGGATAAAATGCGAATGCGTAGTAATTTTTTCCATGCACATTATGTAGTATTTACGCACGTAAGTACTTTCGGCATGGACTTGTGAATCGCACTTAGGGACATACATATGAAGTGGCGTGGTTTTTATCCAGACGGTAGAAGTTACGTGAAAGTGGGTGAGGGGAAGCATTTGCATGGCATTAGAGGGTGCAGATAGATAAACACGCACGTACATAACTAACATACACGTAAGTACACACGTAGACTTAAGGGCGTCCTATGGAGACGGAAGTCACTGATAACCCGTCCATGCAAGGGGAGTGTCATGGGTGTTGTCTTGCAACGTAGGTGTGTATATTTGCGTACTTTTTACACACTTATCTGTAATGGTCTGTTGTCACTATTTTGCTTATTATTAACGAATTGGTATAGTTTTTATACTTTTTTAATTTTCAATTTTTTTTACACATTATCACATTTTTTGTGTATTTTTAATTTTATTGTTTTTTTTTTTAATATTTGGTTATTTTCACCCCAGTGCCTACTATATGACACACTTTTGAAATTGATATTTACAAAATCATTTAGTATGCAATATAAAAAGATCCCTATATATGTTTAACAAACAAATAATCATTGTCAGCAACATTTGCAAACTGGCATGATTCCAATAGATGTTAATGATAATAAACAAGTTAAAAACACAATGTATCTGTAAGATAGATTTGACATGTTTTCCTTAGCTTAATTACGTTGCGAGTCCCCGCTGCGATGTTTCACATTTCGAAATAGGGACAGCCGAAAGTAGCTTTTCGGCTGTCCCTATTTTGAATGTGTAACACTGCAAATTTTTATTTTTATGAATGGGTGAGTATGTGATTTACATACTCACCCATTATTTTTTGTGAAAGCTGCCGGACCTGACCACCACCCTGTCAAAATCTGGAGGACACTAACATACTTTATCGGAAAATCTGGAACTGAAATACAGAAAACTAATAGGAAATGTGCTTTCAGTCCAAACAAAAATTATGCACAAACACATCACAAGGGTCAGATAATAACCATTTTAAAAGGGACAAGGGGAATTGCAGTGATTAGAGTATCGGGGAGGAGAGAGAAATTTTAAGCTAAGGTTCAAGGATGGTAACGCAGTGCATGCGGGATAAGTGTCCTCGGTCACCTCACACAAAGGGGTCCACCATCGGATCTCTGCTTCCATTGGAGCTCCACATGTCACTGTGGAAAAATGATGACCAGGAAGGGAGGGGGAGATTAGGATTGTTTTATATAATTTAGATTTTTCACAAATCCTTTTTTTTTTTTTACCAGTATTGTATTGGTTAATATGCTTTGTAATTCATGTTAGTATGAAACCCAATTTAGGATGTCAAGATTTGGGGAGCATAACATGCTGCTTGTCATTTTGATATTTTTTACATGTACAATATAAAGCTTTAGTTATACCACAAAATATCATTGGGCTGGATCCAGACCTTGTTAAGTGCATGAACTTAGTTACTCGTGGGCTAAAGAATACAATTAATTGTACTGAATACAATTAATTTGGCTCCCCCTGAAATTAACATGGTTTAGCCCTTGAGTAACTAAGTTCATTCACTTAACAAGGTCTGGATCCAGCCCATTATCTATAAAAACTGAAACATGTAGGCAGTTTATAAAAAAAAAAATTGGATAAGATCTTCACTTGCTTAGAGCTGGTATAAAAAATAACATGACCTTTCAAGCAAATAGGTGTTTGTGTGCAAATTGCATGTAGCAGGTTCAAACCTCTCTCTCGAGTGTGGAGGTGATATTTATAAATTATATTGTAGTTGTGCAACAGCAACTCTAGTTATTAAATATAGCAAGTATAAGGGAGTCTAAGAGAATGGCATTCACAGTAAGTTATCCATAAGAATGATGGGACCTAATGGTGTGCCCAGGGGGGGTTTAAGACTGTCCATTGGTGTCAGAACGTTTTTAGGTGGGGGCAGAAGATTGTTTAATTTTGATGACTCCCTTTCCAGTCATTTGTAAGCTTTATATATATTTAGATATAGGTTAATATAGATATATATGTAGATATAGATATATCAGAAAAAAAACATTTCTAGGCCATGATGCTAATTTTGCGACATGGTAGGGAAACTAAATTGTAGCACATTAATAAATCATTAAAGGTTTGTTTATTTGCCTGTTAGCAGCTGCTGGCACAAAAAATTAAACTGACTACACACATTCAATTCACAGGATGCCATACACTATTTATGTAGATCAATGAATGGGTGACATCAGCTCCAGTTTCTATATAATGCAGGAAGGTAATTAACAAAACTTTTAATGATTTCTAAAGCCCTATTAAACTCTCCCCAGCAGGTGGACCTGCCATGCAAGCAATTATTCTACTATGTATGGCTGAATCTTCCCTACTTTTGGAAAAGCTATAAATGAACATCACCGTAAATATATTATTTAGCCTCTTGTAAAATAAAACATTTTGTAGACGCCTGTAGAAAAAAGTGTTCATTTACATTCTCCACCCCTCTCGCTGATTCTCTGCGGACTGCAGCTCACTGACTGTCTCTTCTCTCGTAAATGTGATGCAGACATGACCTCAGATAATGTCTACATCATGCTTCATTGATTTTTTTAGGAGGATGATGGGGGCACATGGGCAGAGCTACACACTGCAAGTCTGTATATCTGAACATTATACTGACTTGTCAGTAATCTGCTGGCCAGAATCTAACCATAAAGTATAACGCACATGTACTTTATATAATGTGGCATGTTCAAACCCCTTATATACCCTAGATATACTTTATTTATTGCGGCATGTTCAGACTCCTTATATATACTACATGTGCTTTATTTAGTATGGCATGTTCAGACACCTTGTATAACCCACATGTACTTTATATAGCATGGCATGTTCAGATCCCTAATTTACCTCACATATATTAAAGGTATGGGAAAGATGAGTTATGGAAAATGTTATATGTAATAATATACAGAGTGTAATTAATAGTAAACAAATAATTTACTTTGTAATGCAATAACTCTGCTTTTTTTGAGGCGTTGTCAGTCCCGAGTTAAAAAATCTTCATTCTGAAATTGGGACTTCCGAAAGTTACTTTACATATAAACAAAATTTTAAAACATAACATAGATAAACAATATATAAAATATATATATATATACCCCACAGAAAGACTGAGAATGATTTTATTAGAATACCCGGGTATAACATCTATCTATTTCCTCCTATCGTCTGGCACAGGTCCACCCCCCTGGGTGGTATACATATATTTTTTATATATTTTTTATCTATGTTATGTTTTAAAATTTTGTTTATATGTATAAATAAATATAAATTGTTTTCACATATTGGAGACATTCCATATCTTTTTTTCTTCCCCATATCTTCTAAGATGGAGACAATGTGGTAATAAGGATACAGTCCTCTTGGATAATAAATAACGACCAGGCCCTGAGATCAATATACTATTAAGATGTGTATTTTGGAAGCACTATAAGAGTCTTGGATCAACATAGGAGACGAACGTCTTCTGCAATATCTACAGTCACTCGGCGGCGGTGGTCCGTGGCGACATAGCGAGTATCCACAAACTGTAAGCTTTAAAATATAATTTTTTCGTTTGGAAAACCATTCCCCTTTTTAAAGTTTGTTTCCAGGGACAATTGGATTGAACTCTCCATCTCAGGACTCTATATTTGGATTTATTATTACAGACTTTGGGCCAGATCCAGAACAACGCTTGTGAGCGAAATTACGCATGGCGGAGACGTAAAATCACCTTTTGGTAAGTACTGCGCACCATAGAAAATACGCACTTTAACATAGCGTAATTGTGAACGTGTGGGCCATTCACGTATGTGTCACGTAAATACTTGTGTACGTGTGGGCGTGCCAATTTTACGTGAGTCCAAAATACGTCTGAAATACGTTAAGTAGGCGGGGGTTTGTATTTAAAGTGTACAGTATGGGCGTTCTTAACTGCGTAAATTCGTGTTGCCCATACGTACGTGTGCGTATCACTGAGGGTACGTTGGCAAAAATTAAGGTAGTGTTTGGAAAGCGTATCTTGACAAAAGGGGTGTGCCTAGGGGAGTGTAAAGAATATACGCACACGAAAATACGCTACGCGAATAAACGTACGGCAAACGTAGTTCTGGATCTACCCTTTTATGTTTATGATTATTTTAGGTATATGCACTTAGCACTTCAATGTTGGTTGGGGATTGCATATTTATTTATTCCTTTTTTTTTTTACTCTTCGGTGTAATTGGACTGTCCCAGGACTTCAAAGAGGTTTAACGTTGTGAATTATTTCAGTTTATGCACTCAGAACTTTAGTGCCGATGTCATTGTACCTTATTTATTTATTTATATCAATACTTAGTCACTTTCTATTATTCAGCACATGTTTTTCATATACTGAAATTGTTAGGGTTTCAACTATATATTTATTACATTTGCGCCCACTTAGTGATACTTACACTTTAGACTAAAACCATCCCTTTTTTTTGCAATAAGCTGGCTTGGCAGAGGGAAATGGCGACACCCTAAGCCCAGTCCACAGTCTCTAAAGTGACATACACGCTGGTCATTTGTCACCTGTTAACCCTCCTGTTGCTGGAAAACCTCTACCAAGTCCTTACTGATGTAGAATATAAATAAATGATGATGCCTGTACAAAACAAAACCAGTTGAATTAAAAAAAAAAAATATTATTTCACTGGTTTTGTAATGGTGTAATAATGATGCACATATTAAGCATATGCAGACAGCGGCTTTCAAAGGTATATGTAATTAAAAGTGAATTTGAGTATTTTAAGGCACATCTTAAAGCACATTTCATACAGTAATACACAGTACAAGGTGGCAGCAACCTGAACTCCAACTCCCAGAAATATATTTTATGATGTTGTTATCAGCTGCTGCTGGGTAAAAATAAATAACTTTTCATATAGCATTTGCATTTCTACCTTGCAGGTTTGATAGTCTGATGCTTCCTGACAATCATTGTATTCTAAATGTAGTCTTTTTCATATAACTTATCAGGGCTATAGTACACATTAAGAACATTGTGCAGGCTGAAGCAGATTATTTCAAGGTATTGCGATTGAAACGCACAACTGTCTCCTTGTCACGGTGCCCCCACATTATTTAAAATATCCTAGCTACATGGCTAGAGGAGACACATAAACAGAGGAAATGTGATGAGCCTGATTGGTTAGAAAAACACAACATCAGGCTGAGGATTAAATGGCATCGTGAGAAAAATATGTATTTATTCTAAAAGCAGAGCGGGGGATGGGGAATGATCACTACTAATCCTATGCAATTTAGAAAAGAGTTGCTTGCTTTGCCAGCCGCACAGCTGAGGGCACCCGCAGAGCTCTCTCTGATTAACCCCAATTGCTGCAAGGAGCATGTGACCTGACTAAACCTTGTGATGTGATTGAGTGCATTTCCCAATACAAACAACTCATGATAGGAATTTATATGCTCTGCCTTTTATTGAACTATGCTTGGTCGCATGTCAAGATGTAATAAGTATGGACGTGTAGTATGTTTGCTTTTCAGTCATATAAACTGTAATTTCCTATTATTCTAGGTAAATATACAGCAATCATATGGGATTAAATATATGATGGTTTTAAATATAAATAAAAAAGATAGAAGAAAAGAAAAGGCAAATCTGCTTATAT
>WWET01000236.1:193573-204204 GCA_011038615.1 Limnodynastes dumerilii | reverse complement strand
CCCGGGCCCCCGGGGGGCCATAGGCGGCCGCCTATACGGCCTATGCCGTGGGCCGCCTATGCTGCTGCACTCTTATGGCTTCCTTCTGGGTCGCAATGGCATGGAACAACATCCTCGATCTTAGAAGATCAAGAAGAAAATAGAACTATTTTCTGCTTTAGTTACAAAAAAAGTTTTACCTCTATTAGCATATTTTTTCCTAGCCACAATCAAAAACTCATTAACAGACACAGAAATAGCATTTTGATGGAACTTCAAAATAATGAAAAGTGAAAGTGTCTCCCATTCGTGACCAATCAGATGCTAGCTATCCTTTTTTTAATATACAAAATGATGGTTGACCAAATTAATTTATAGGTTAATATAGACAGGTGCCTAAAAAGGCAGGATAATCTGCACAGAAACAAAGAAAAGGAAATGTCCCAGCAACACTGCCATTAACACATAGCTAACCTGCAATTCTAACTGTAAAATAAAATCTAGACATAATAGTTACACAAATTTGCAATATATGATAAGCCACCTGCCATGGTCAAGGCTTTTCTTCTGTAGGTGAATATCTTTTCCTTTCTCACCCTCCCCTCACTCCCTCCATTACATATCTCGTTCCCTGCCACTGCCCCTCTAGACCCTCTAGATTATACGGCTTCACTCTGCAGACACTCTGCAGCTACTCAGTTTGTTCTAATGCTTGAAAAGCCTGGTCAACTATTCTGTACCTGCACAGAGCAGTTGACGGTCTATACATGTGCATGCAGGAACTGCAATCACATTACACATATGGCAGATGGTGTAATGTGAGCTGACCCTCCCTGGGTCAGCTCTAAAACACATATCTCTCCTTACCGCTTCAGTTAAATATTTCCCTCCCTGCACCTCCTCCATTACACATGCCCCTTAATAGCTCACACATCTTCCTGCCTGTGTCACCTATATTTCTCATTTAGCTCCTTGGGAACCTCTATTACAAATCTCTCAGCCTGCACATCTCCAATACACATCTACTTGCCTGTGTTACCTCCATAATGCATCTAAATCCCTGCATCAACTCTATTACATATTTCCTTCCCCGTCCCCTTCTATTACACATCTCCCTCCGTAACCCACCTGCATCACATCTTATTCCTCCCCACAGACCTGTTTCAGAGATTGAAAATAAGAGAGGAAAGTTACTTCCTGGACAAAACCATGTTGATTGCAGGAAAGTCATATTTTATCTGTTGCAAACAGTATTAGAATTGAGAAGTGATGTTTCCCAGCTCAAGTCTAAGTAACATTGTAAAAGTAAAGCTGGTCACTATCTATGTGCAGTAAGCAAATTCAAAGATATTTCCCTGCATGCAAAGAATACAATTAACTTGACTCCCCCTAAAATCAACATGGTTTTGCCCAGGAGTAACTTTCCTCTTTTATTTTCAATCTCTGAATCAGGTCCCACATCTCTATACATCTCTATACTTGCATCTTCACTTACCTTCTTTTAAGCAGTATACTGCAGCACCCAGTCATTGTCCAAGGATTATTTGTCTCTGGTTTCTGCATTTTAGTGATGTGGACAGGGGCGCACAGGTTTGGAGCAGAAGGTTACAGGAGTGAAGCCACAGATCCCCATGGCTCCGCTTTGCTGTGCCTCTGTCTCCAGGTCACTTAGAACTAGCGCTTTTATTTTATAGAATATGAATCTATAAACCCCAGCTCCTACCCCACGGTTCACAACAAGTCAATCTCCCAACTTAATTTACACTAGAATACCATACCTCCCAACATTTGAGAATTCAAAAGAGGGACAAAATTTAGCGGCCTGGTAGAAGGTGTGTGTCTTGTACCACCCAGTGGGCATGTCTGGGAAAGTGGGTGTGTCTTACACCGCCCAGACCAGCGGGTCTAGCGCCTGCCCCTTTTATTTGACAACCATCCATATGTCTGCCTCTTATTATTAGGTCTGCCATCCATATGTATGCCCCTTATTATTTGTCCTACCTCCATGTCTGCCCCTTGTAATGTCCATCCTCAATGTCTACCCCATGTAGTGTCCAGCCTGCACATCTGCCCCTTGTAATGTCCAGCCTCCACATCTGCTCCTTTAAATGTCCATCCTCCATTGTCTGCCCTTATGTCCAGCCTCCATTGTCTGCCCCTATAATTGTCCAGCCTCCATTGTCTGCCCCATATGTCCAGCCTCCATTGTCTGTCCCTTTATATGTCCAGCCTCCATTGTCTGCCTGTTATATCCAGCCACCATTTTCTGCCCCTTATTTCCAGCCTTTATAGTTACTTACTATTGACGTCTTCTCCCTCCCTTTCCTCTGCCTCTTCCTTCTGCCGGCGGTCATGTGGTGTGGTACAGGTAATACAGTTCCCCTACGGGAGCCCTGTAGAACCAAATCAGTTTGCAGAATGGCAGTGACTGCATAGGTTTGGTCACTGCCATTCACAGTAACAGGTTTGGTCCTACAGGGCTCCTGTAGGAGCCCTGTATTACCTGTACTGTGCAGTGTAAAGCCCTGCCACATATATAGCATGGCAGGGATTTACAAAAAAAAACAAAACACAATCTTGTCCAGAGAGTCTGATCAAGCTGGCAGGCGGGCGGGACAGTCCCCGAAAGCAGGACTGTCCCGCTCAATTAGGGACAGTTGGGAGGTCTGGAATACACACCCAGAGTTCACTTTAAACTAGCCACTCTTGTCCCCGGTCACACTAAATGTCTACATCCCCATGTCAAATTAAATTAACTCTCATACCCTTATTCATAATAAATTCCCCTTGCACACCCCTTCCTCGCACAGTTCACACTAAATAAATCTCTCTCCCTCAGTTTACATTAAATCCCTTCACACTAAGAGCCAGATTTACTAAACTGCGGGTTTGGAAAAGTGGAGATGTTGCCTATAACAACCAATCAGATTCTAGCTCTCACTTTCCTATTGCATACTAGAGAATGTCAGCTAGAATCTGACACTAGAATCTCCACTTTTCCAAACCCGCATTTTAGTAAATCTGGCCTTAAATTACCCTCCCCATTTACATTAATCTAATCCCCATACCCCACACTTCACACTAAATTACCCACCCCATTTACAATAATCTAACTCCCCTTCCACATTTCAAACTAAATTACCCTCCCCATTTACATTAATTTAACTCCCCTCCCACACTTCACACTAAATGACCTTCTTCATTTACATTAAGTTAACTCCCCTCCCACACTTTGCACTAAATTACCCTCTCCATTTACATTAATTTAACTCCCCTCACACACTTCACACTAAATGACCTTCTTCATTTACATTAATCTAACTCCCCTCCCACACTTTGCTCTAAATGACTCTCTCCATTTACATTCATCTAACTCCCCTCCTACATTTCACACTAAATTACCCTCCCTATTTACATTAATCTAACTCCCCGCCCATATTTCACACTAAATTACCACCCTCATTTACATTAATCTAACTCCCCTCCCATACTTCACATTAAATTACCCTCCCTATTTACAGTAATCTAACTCCCCTCCCACATTTCACACTAAATTACCCTCCCTATTTACATTAATCTAACTCCCCTCCCACACTTCACACTAAATTACCCTCCTCATTTACATTAATCTAACTCCCCTCCCACACTTCACACTAAATTACCCTCTCCATTTACATTAATCTAACTCCCCTCCCACACTTCACACTAAATAACCCTCCTCATTTACATTAATCTAACCCCCATCCCACACTTCACACTAAATTACCCTCCTCATTTACATTAATGTAACTCTCCTCCCACACTAAATTAACTTTCCTCTCCCAGTTTCCCAGACATTGGCACAACTTATAATTACCTGCCCTCTGTGTTCTCTTAAGTTGCTTAGTCCCCAGCAGCTCCTCCAAGCTGTTCTCTACAGAGACCATATACATAGTACAAGGATGTGCCTATATTTAAATTATTTCTGGATAGGTAGCATACTGGTTCTGCCTGATACACAGTCAGAGAAAAACATTGAATAAACTAAGGATTATCCACTACAACTACTTGAGTTTTAGCATGCCCCCAATGCTCTGCTGGACTCTAAGGCAAGCTAAAGGGGTAATCTATTACTGCCTCATAGTCAGTCTGTTACTGCAGAGTCGAAGAACCATTCAAAAATCTCTGTTACTTGCTACATCACAGAGGTCGCCATTAGAGAGAAAGGGCTGGATCCTGACCTACGGGCGCCTCGCGGCCGCCCAAGGTCAGTATGGCCGGCATCGTAGCAGGGAGTGCTCTCGGTAGGAAATCTGGACACTTATGGCTGCATACCTGATCGTAACAGGGCTTTCCCTGCCCTTTCCCATCATTAGCATGTCTATCTTCATGGTGGAGATAAAACATGCGTAATGGGGGGGGGGGAGCCCCCTTTTCGTAAGAGTGGGGCTTAGTTTTTTTTGCAGAGAATTTATGTTAAGGTTCAAATACCAAAGATATTTGAAGGATTTATTTATTTGAGTTTAAAGCAATATTGACTGGTAGGTTGTAAATTCTAAGACATTATAATCATTTGTAATAAACTGCTGAATTTCAGATACTTGATCTCTAGTTATGTTATGATTCCAGACAACTCCACTGTAATATCACCTATGTATTATCTAGTTTACTTATTGAACTTGCAGCTTATTTCTTCTACCTCTCACTGTTTTGTCTTAAGCCTTGATTTACAACCCAAAAGCAATGATTATGTTTAGTTTCCTGTAGAGATCATGTAAATATAATAAAAAAAAAAAAAAGAAAAGAAGAAAAGAAAAAAGCAAGTCTGTTCAGCAGAGAGCAGTGTTTCCTAACCTTTAGGAGACATTTTTGTTATTCTACAAAGGGTTCTCTTAGTGTGCTTTCCTAAGTATCTACGTATATGGCTTGATCTGCAATTTTATGTAAATATTACTTATTAACAAACCCTCTAGCAATGTGTCACGGTCCATTACATTATATATGATTTTGCTAAGGGTGATGTGATTTATGCTATAATGGAATGTGATTTGCTCAGAAAGACACTCATTATTACCTTGGTTTGTGCAATGAGTGACATTGGGAGACATAGATGTAAGTAAAACTAGAATATTAATCAAGCTTCATAATATGTAGAAAGATCTGGCTACCTCACTCTTTAAAACTAACATTTCATAGGATGTGGGTCTTCTTTGTGTTATTTCTGGCTTTATATGTGTTATATACATCAACATGTATTTAAAAATATAGCACTGACTCTATTGCTAACTTGATCATATACATTTCCCAGAGCCCATCCACTACATCTGTGCATGTATCATTAAAATTCAGTAATGGCATGTTAATAATGTAGCTGGTAACTGGGCAAGTGTAATGTGGCTGCCAATTAGCCTATATATTGTGGCTTTACTTTGGGTTGTGCAATGGGGCTATGCAGTGTGAAATGAGTAATTGCACAGAGCCATCACTTCAGTATTTAACTGGTAACTGATATACTATTAAGGGACATAACTGAACAGTTGCCGATGGTGCAAAGCAATATAAAGGGTCTAATTTTTCCCTTTTTAGCATAAAAATAGTCATAACCATCTCTTTCTGGTAAGATCTTCTTCTTTCTGTTATTTGTCCAATAATCTGGGGCAGGCAGTTCATTCGATAGCTTATAATTGATGTACTTTTTGTCCAGTAATTGTTGAGGGGTTTTAGTGCAGATATTAACTAATAAGCTTAGAGCTGTTGTGACTGGGAGCTGGTAGCAGAAAGTCACCTGTGTAGCAGTTCAAACAGGAAACAAACCTCCGCTACTGTTTTTGTATGTTAAACAGCGAGTGCTTCTGGCTAGTCTCTCCAGCCAGCGTGTTTTTACTAACTGTTCTTAAATTGCCCACAGCAAAATTTTTCAAAGATGTCTTCCAAGAAATCCACCTTATCTCCTGCATGCTGCATCAGTGATTTCAACACAATGAGCAGCTATATGATGCAGATGAAATGAAACTTGTTTAACACAAATATTGTAAAGCCAATGTTAAACAAGTTTCTGTACAACCCGTACTTCAGGGACATGCAGTTTGAGCGCTTGGTCTACAGTCTACCACTTTTTTACCAACTAAAAGTTGAACATTATGGCCTGAAGTCACAGACTGTAACGCAAGGGGACTTACGGAAGTCGCCTTGATTGTATTATCTGCACATTTGTGCACCAGAAGTTACGCAACAGATCTCCAAGAGGCTAGAACTCTGCTCCATCCTCATGGAAATCCATCCGACAGGGCGGAGATTGCCTTCCACATAGCAAAACTCTGCACCAGAGGCGTGGTTTGCCATCCTAATAAGGCAAGCTGGGTGCTGTAAAGCTTATCCACACATATGGACAAGATCTGTGCAGTACAGTTAGGTTTAAGGTTATGTGCCACGTCACAGAGGAGTGACAGGGGAGTCCGCTCTCCTCTGCCTGATTGTGAGGATAGGCTTGGCTGCAGGACACCCAGCAGGTCACGGCCCCTATGCATGCATATGAGCAGGAGGACGGACAGGAACCCAGTGAAGACAAAACAGACACCACGACAGACAGTAGACGTATAAGGGCTAACACTCACTGAAGCACTCCTCACTCAATCAATGACAAGAAAGGGAGGAAGGGAGCAGGAACTGGAGCCTATTTACAGGGAGGCTGTCCAATCAGGTTCATGCCTTGGACCAGCCTCCCCACCCTGATAGGACAAGGTCCCCCCAGTCTCAACTGCAACCAGGGCACCGGGATCTGAAAATCACTGTGCGGGAGTCCTGGCAGCTGGAAGAACTGGGACTCGACACACAACACCAGGCGCAATGCCCGAGACACATATTATATATTGTGGGCCCTTGATAATTTTCAGCCCCTGGCCCACATGGCCCTCAATCCAGCCCTACCTAAGTCCTTTTTGTAGAATCCACATACCCTCCCATCTAGTTAAAGCACTTTTGCTATCTGCTCTGTCGCACCCCACTGTCAGATTTAGTATTAGACCAGACCTGGATCCTCTGGATTTAGAATTCTCTCCGGCACTGGGAGACTCGTGCACGTGCCGCAGTAGCAGATGGGGACATTGACCAATCCTAGCAATCAGAATTGCCCATGTCTTTGTCGCCACATTGTCAGTCAGATCCCACTTAGTGTTTGTGTGAGTAATTTAATTACTGCTGGATGTTACAAAGATATTAAAGAGTCTTACTGAATCTATTGGTAATCTGATGTGTCTTGTGCCACCTTACTTTAAATTTACATTTAGTGGGCCTCTTTATATACTCACAATCAGCTAATTCTAATTGTAGCAATTTATTTCATGGCTGCTGAAATGTGTTTCACACATTACTGTTTTCTTAGCAAGCAATTCTAGCTAATAATATGCCCTTGAGTTTTAAAGTTAATAAAATGGAATGAGAAACATAACTACATTGATGATCGTGACAGCAACAATGTATGGCATCTTACTTATTGTCCTTGGTAACTCTTTTTGTGATAAGATAACAGAGCTAAAAAGGCTAAATCTAATTTATGGATGATTATTTCAGCATACTGGTTTCAAATTCATCCATCTTTAATCATACATTCTATGGACACTATTTCCAGTGTTATCTTCGGTCAGACACATACTACTTGTCTGCAAATGTTCTCTGTTCTCTTTTATAAAGCATAAAAGTTCAAAGTTATAAAAAAGTGGAAGCAAGAAAATATGGTCTCAACTGGTTACTAACCCAATATAGGTTCATGATTAGCTGGAGACATCCAATCTGCACCAATATGATTGATTCTTGCAGTGATGTTCTAGAAACTGTTGCATCCTATTCCCTTTTTTTGCATTGCTTGTCTTGTTGCCTGTATGGGTGGTTCTGCTTTGGTAGACAAACTGAGGAATTTCATTGTGTGTTTCTTTGTTGCATTTGCCTTCTATGTCTGTTTGGGTGGCGGGAAGCATTGCACACTGGTTCTGAACACTACAGTGTCAATAACCAATTTGGTAATAATAAAAGCAACACCACAAGAGTCCAAATATTGTATAATATATCGTATAGTGTTCGGTTAAAAGTTAATACGCCTAGAAGCATCCCTTAAAGCCTCCAAAACAGCTGATGTGGACCAATATCCCCTACTAGCTGCTGTTCCCAGCCATTCTTCCAAACAATGTGCCTGATCCAGAACAACGCATCGGAGCGAATTTACGCGTGGCGGAGACGTAAAATTGCCTATTTCTAAGTACTGCGCATGCGCACCATAGAAAATACGCTCATTAGCGTAACATAATTGTGAACGTATGGCCCATTCACATAATTGTCACGTAAATACTTACGTGTGGGCGTGCCAATTTTACGTGAGTCAACAATACGTTTGTTTTACGTGAAGTAGGTGGAGGTTTGTATGTAAAGTGTACAGTATGGGCGTGCTAAGCGTCGTACGTTCACGTAGTCTATACGTCCATTAGCGGACGTACGTTGTTACGCGGAAAAAAGTTAAGGTAGGGTTTGGGAAGCGGAACTCGGTGAATTACGTACATTCAAGGGGTGTGCCTAGGGGAGTGTATAGAACATACGCGTGCGAAAATACGTTACGCGTGGAAACGTATTGCACACGTAGTTCTGGATCTACCCCAATGTTATATAACCCAATATAGAGACTCACTATTTAGCGTTACGATCACCTACATAGAAAAGCCTTGAAAGTGACAGATGGATTTTCATATTTTGTTCAGAAAATACTTCAGTATTTTATTTTATTTTACTGATATAATGGCAGGAGAGCTACTGGTTAACAGCAGAGAGCTGGGCATTTTCTTTCCTTTGTTTTTGAGGCGCTTAACCCTGCCTTTCATACACCTGTTTATTAACCTATAAATTGATTTCAGCAAGAACCATTTTGTGTAACTAAGTATAACTGTTTCTCCAATTTTTCTGGCAGTCTTCTGTGCAGCATAGGAATATATCTGTACAGCATATACAGTACTCAGTCACAGTTTTTTCAGCAGATGATTACCAAAGATGATGATCTGTTAATTTGTATATTTCATGTATACCTGTATCAGCATCCTAACTGAGACATGCAATCATCAGTGAGAATGTAAGAGCAATATAATTGTGTGATTCTATAGGTGTGTACCCAGTTTCAAACTTACAATCATGGTAATGACTATTAAAAGTCAATTAAAATTCATAATCAAATCATCTATTGTATATTTGATTGTGCCTGACTTAAAATAAAATGGGGCATTTTTGCTCTCTGTGGTAGAAACCCTCCTTTAATTAGTTGCCTTACCACAATCCACCTCAATTATGTGCACATTCAATAAACATTGTAGGAATGCTTGGCAGCTGCTACAGACAATGGTAGCTGAATGCTTTGTCTTGCATGTATTCTGGACATGTCAGAGTAGTAAATAAAAAAGGAGACATGTCTGGGTATGGTTTAATGTGAATTTAATTATGCTGCTAAAAGTATGTGAATCAGAAGCAGTGCTCTCTAAATAGTATATTTACATTTATTTAATACATTCCCACACTTCAGTTAGATTTTTTTGTGTAACCTCCTTTTGCATCCACAAAAGTTGTTTTTGTATTGGTTTTTTTTTAAACCAAAGGTCCAACTTAAGAAAATAATTTACTGCATACTAATTGTTGCCCTAATTAGTGGTGAGGTGTCCTAACTAAAGTTTAAATTACAGTTCAATGAAATCTGTTTATGATTTTGATTTCCCTAAATGAAAAAATATTTTATATAACTTTTTTTGCTTTTAACCCTGTATTAGTTCCAATGCTTATCTTACTTAAGGGCTAAAGGCATTTCTACCAGTGATATAGTAAATATTTGATTATACAGTATGTTTGTAAATTAGGGATTTGGGGCAGCTATAATATTGCATCGGATGTGGGTCGCCCCTGCGAACAGCCCTTTTTCGAATGCCGGTTCCGAACTGGCTGGGAAATCTATTGCTTTTGCCTTTCAGAGGCAAAAGCAATCAATCCCCACAAGACAGAAGATGGTGCTGTGAATGATAAGTTTAAATTTAACCCGATCCCTTACCCTAACCTTCTTCTTCCATTACCTAACCTTCTCTTCCTCGCAGCCTAACCGTAATACTCCCTTCCCCACAGCCTGACCCTAAGACTCCCTTCACCGTAGCCTAAACCTAAGGCCCCCTTCCCCGCAGCTTAACCCTAAGACTCCCATCACTGCAGCCTGACCCTAAGACTCGCTTCCCCGCTGAGTAACACTAAGACTCCCCTACCCACAGCTTGACCCTAATACTGTCCTTCCATTACCCTAACCCTAGCCCTCCTCTTCGTTTACTCTAACCATAACCCTCCCCTTTCAATATCCTAACCCTCTCTTCCCCGCCTAACCCTAAAACTCCTCGGAGAGTGTTACTCAAATCTCTGGTTGGTGCGGCGGGTCTGCGAAGGTTGCGACCGGTCTGTGGCGGTGTTTCTGAAAAGTGAATGGGTAAGTATTCCAATTGGCATACCCATTCTAAAAAAAATTCAAAAATGGTGGTCTCTTCGATATAAAGACAGACGAAAGTCAGCTTTCAGCTGTCTCTATTTCTAAAAGCACCATTCCGCAGCATCGACTCCCACCACATTTAAACTAAGATTTAATAATATTTGTTAAAGTATATAGCTATATA
>WWET01000236.1:161595-177233 GCA_011038615.1 Limnodynastes dumerilii | reverse complement strand
TGCTGTTGCAAACAACCCATGCCCACAGCTCTCTTTTGTTTTGCACTATGGTTCACTAACTTTCAAGTTCTGCCTTCCGTTATTTACCAGTTATACCCTATTGTGCCTTGTTCTGTGTACTTGCATCCATCATCTCTTTGGAGATCCTTCCCATGTATTTACTGGCTTCTACATGGCAGGTTTGCAACCTGCCATAGGTTTCACTGGAGCCTCTGATGGTGGGGTACTCAGATCACAACATCCTGAGTTGGCCCTGGTTGTTTTCCCAGTGGTTATGTGACACTGATTCTCTGGGTTGGATCCAGACTTAAGTAAGTGCTTGAAATTAGTTACTCCTGGGCTAAACCATGTTGATTGCAGGGGAGTCATATTTCATCTGTTGCAAACAGTATTAGAGTTGAGAGATGATGTTTCCTATCCCAAGTCTAAATAACAGTGTGATAGTAAAGCTCGTCAGTATTTTTGTGCAGTAAACAATTCAAAGATATATCCCTGCATGCAAAGAATACAATTAACTTGACTCCCCCTGCAACCAACATGGTTTAGTCCAGGAGTAATTAATTTCAAGCACTTAGGTCTGGATCCTGCCTTCTGACAGTAATTGATGTGACTGAAAGAGTTAAAAATTTAACACAGAGAATTCAGTGCTCATTAACAATTAGAAAGTTTGCTCAGTTTCTTTTCTGTATGCAGACACATCAATTCTTTATTTTTCTTTATTTTTTTTTAATTATTATTATTATTATTGTTTATTTATAAGGCACCACAAGGTCTGCAGCACCGTAAAAAATACAACAAGAAAATACAGTACAGACATACAAGGTAGGGATGGACAGCATAGTACATAATAAAATACAATCTAAATATAAATCATTGTAGCTGTAAATGTATCAGGATCTGTTTCCTGTTTGCTTTCCCAAGAAATCCTGCACCAACTTAGGGATGATAAAACTGCATGAAAAATAAACAATCCAATAAAAACCCTGTGCACAATTAAGACAGTCTTAGAAGGCTGCTACGCAGGTAATATTAATCAGGCTAATTAAAGAAAAAACAAGTAAAAATCCCCCTTTAGTATATCATCTGTTTTGAATGATTAAATATCTTTAGAAGTAACCCATTTCCATACATTCCAGCGTTTTTCTCAGGTATTTGTTAAACACATTTCTTGCAATTAAACAACACGTAGAAGTCAATTTAAATTCCAATTATTAAATAACAAAAACGTTTTAATCAAATACTTTGAAACATGCATCTCGCCTAGGCTGCTGTATTACACCTCTCTGTCTATTTGCCTATTGTTTCCATGTTTGAAATGTGTGCTCCTTCTCTGTGCTACCTATCCTGATTTCCCTATTTTTCTTCTTCTGGAAGAAGTGCACATTTTCACTGCATGACTTCAGAGTATGTTCAGCTCTAAATAACTCCCACACACTGTATAGTTCCAAAAGTTGAAAGGACAAAGGAATGATAAAGGAATGATAAAAGAGAATGTGGTAGATTTATTAAAACCTGTAAAGAAGAGAAAGGTGATATGTTTTAGATACAGACTGTAGTTATCTTTTTCTAGTACTTGACAAATGATAAATAGAATCTTACTGGTTATTATAGACAAAAACGCACCAAAAATGGGGATTAAAATAAGAGTGGAATCCCTACAATACTGTGTCATATCACTGGAAAGAAAAATTACATTTTGCAATGGTGCATGACTGACTTCACTGACATACCTAGAATGACCAGAGGATCTAAACATGTATCATTTGGAGTAGAGAAGATAAAGGGCAGTTAAGATAGAAGTATCCCGAGGCTTTTTACAAAGTAAAGGAGAAGTGTTCTTCAAAATAAGAAATTAATTAGCACTGAAACTGAAGGGCTTCGATGCTAATTAACTGAAGCCTCCGTCCAAAACTGGTAGAGGCTTAAAAATAGAGGAATGATATCATATTAAGGATAATTATAAACACAATAAAAACAAAAATAAAAAGGCTGAAATAGGGCTTCATTTTTTTTAACAGTTTAAATAAAAAAGGGTAAAGGCATAAAAAGCTAGATCTGCCAAGCAGTCTTCATATATGTATCCATTAGGTTGTTAAAGGGGAGGAAATATACATGAAAAGCTAGATCTGCCAAACAGTTTTCATTTATGTTTCTATTAGGTGTGTAAGTGCAGTGAAAACAAGGGCAAGCTCAGAAGCTCTGATTTGCTGCAGATTGTATCCATGGAGGGATCCAGACCACCCGCAGCTTTCTGTACGTGCGGGGGTCTGTCTGTTCGACAGAGAGAGGGTAGTGCATGGCCCCTGTCACTCCCCTCTCTCGTGCAGCATTTATAAAGACTGCCATAAGCCTGCCTTAAGTAAATCGTGCGGATCAGCGATCCTTACGACCGCTGATCCGCACATGTGTGGGAGCCCCCTCCTACACAGTACAATTAGCATACGTCCCCCACACACTTTAGCGGAAAAAAATTCTGTACGATACTTACTACGCAAGTGTTACTATCGTACGCCTTGCACACAAAAGGGGCCTGACATTCTCAGGTCTGGATCCGGCCCCATGTTCTGAATGCTAGTGGAATAAAGTGTTTTAAAATGCTTTTTATTATAAAAACTATTTGTTAGGTGTGTAGGGCTGTGGTATAACCAACAATAGGAGCATTTAATGAATGAAGATCTTCTCACTTACACCAGCGCTGAGCTGGTTCAAGATTTTTTTTATATGAAAAATACCTGAGCAAAAAATGCTGCAATGTGCTGCTAGTCAATCATAAACCAATATTAAAGATGTTTGGAATTTTTAAAAGTTTGTATAATATAGTGCATGCAGTATGTTTTAAAACTTGCAGTATTTATTTTAGCTGATGCTTGTTTGCTGTGTGTCAAGGGACCAGATCAAGAGCTGCATATACGCTAATTTTCTTTTTACGTGTAAGCGCAACATTTATTTATTGGACATTTGCTCAATGGAAGCAAACAAAAGGCTGCAAAGTCACTGATCTGCCTGTGTCAACTTCTCTGTCATCTGTGATAGGGAAATGGTGCTCCACTATATTAAAATGAGAAAGAGGGAAAAAAATGTTTTATTTTTTTTTAGTGCAGCTACACGCTAATTTTTTTAATAGTGTTTTATTTAAATATAAAATTGCCCTCACAATTGTTTCTGGGATTTTTAGTGGTTATTACTTAAAGTGCCTACAATATGTTGCCAAGCAACATCAAATTCTTTCTTTTAAACTGCAGTCCTCATGCACTAATGAATCAAGGGAGGGAATCACTTTAAATGGTTGTCCCTCCTAAGTACCTAAGTCTAACCTATTCATTATTGGAACATACGTTTTGCACCGATTGCCCTGACGTACTCAAATCAAATCAAATCCAAAAAAAATTCAAGACAAAGTAAAAAAAAAGTCTCTATAAACTAACAATGCAAGCAATTTATTAACATAATAAAATGGTTATCATCACACAAGGTTTTAATGTATGAAAAAAGAGTTTTCAGTTCTAGTTGTGTGCATTGTTAGCATAACAAATAAATGTGTATGAGAATGGCCAGTATTTGTGATGCTGTGTTCACCCAGTCATGCAGAACTAATTTCTTGGATGTCTAGTAATGCACACAAAGCTGCTCTGTAGCTGCTTCTGACAATGAGCTAGTGACTGGGAAAAAGAAGAGCTTGATGAACACAGTCACATCTCTTGACTGTGAAAATCCTTTCCACAAATCAAGCTGTCGTAATGGTCTACTTATGTCTAATTATTAATGGAGGGGGGGGGGGCATGTCTGTGATACTCTGCAGACATATCTAGTCTAATCCAAGTTACAGATACACTCCTTGCCACTAGCAATGTTATACTGATTACATTTTTTTTTAAACAAAAATGTGAAGAACATTTGAAAGAATGTCTCTGGTTACATTTGGGACATTGCCATTGGTCTTGAAATATTTCTCTACATTTCGAGCACTTAATTAGCAGGGGATTTAGATCATTTTTATATATTATTGTCCGTAGCTGTCCTTAGTCTGACAAAGGACATGAAGTCTTTCTGAGCCAAAGTTTAAATGGAGTCTGTCTGGACTTATATTGCAATCTATACACATTGTGCTCGCTGGCCTCTTCTACATGCCTGCAGTCTATTGGCTCCTTGAAAGATGCACAACAAGAGGAAAATACAAATTGACATTTTCCCATCACAGACTAGATAAATTAGATTTGTCTACATCTTACTCTGTTTCAGCACTAACCATTTTAATATATAGAAATCAGTGTGTGTGCTTTTACTGCTGGACTATTGTCAAATCCTTACTGAACATTACAATTAAATTGTTATATATAAAATATATAATATAGAAATAAAAGTAACAAGCAAAGTACTGTATATGGTTGTGTGCAGACATTTGACTAGTTATTATCCACATATCTTTATAGGTTAGTCGGGGGACACTTTAGAACATGAATAAATGACTGGTGTAATAATGACTGATATAATAGCTTTTTATAGTGTCAGCATTATAGGTGACTGGAATTGTGGTGAAAAAGGTATCATGTAACATTTCACCTGAATTAGTATGAATGAGTTATAGATAACTGCTGGTATATGCATGCCGTGATATACAGTGTGAATGCCTATTTAACAGACTGCCCGGACACAAATATTTCCATATGCATGTACAGTTCTATTTATTCATAGGGCTTTGACATGAAGTAACCTTGAGAAATGTTAATGTTATAAATAGGGTTGCACTGCCCTATGGGATTATTAGCATTGGACACATCTCATAAACTATTATGGAAGGCAAATACAATAAAGATGCTACTACTTATAAACATTCATAATCATAATAAAGCCCATTAGGAAAAGATTTTGTACAGAAATGCGCATTGTTATACAATTTTATTGGAATACAATAAAATGTTAACACATATTTTAGTATTTTTATGCCCACGGGATTGTATAATAATGCTTTAGTGCTTATCCCTGCACTGCATTAAATATTATGGCTATAATCTTTCACCTTATGTGTCAAAGTCATACAGTCTAGAGTCAATGGGCCCGATCCAGAGATATACGCAAGTTGGCATGCATTGTGTGTGCCATAGATGCATTTGGAAAAGTGAAGTGGGCCGCATGCGATCCAAAAGTGCACACAACAGTGCCTTTGGATTGCAACCAGTCAGGGCATCTAGCGTATGGGCACACAGGCACAGAGCAGTCTGATGCACTGCAGCACTCATAGTTGCACAAGTACAGGGTAGTATAGTGTATAGTTCTGATTAATGCATGAGCCTCCATCGGATTGCAAATGTTACAAAATATTAGCAAACAATATTAAACATATTTAATAAAAACATGAAAATATTTTTAAAAATTCTTACCGTTTGAAGGAATGAGGTAACTCACGGGCAATCCTTTTTGTCACTTTGTAATGTGTTCAAAGTGTCACATCTTTTTGACAAAAATAGCCCTTTTTTACTGTTTGGCTCTGGATCAGGTGCACTTGCTTGCCCTTACTGTTCGTTGACTATGGATCATATTCACACTTAAGAAAGTGTTACTTTTTACATGCATATTTTTAGGATCAGATAAACTGCATGAGTAGTAACTTTTTTTACGCAACCTATGTAGGATTTAGGCAATGAAATCCATTAGGCACGGACTTCAAATTCGTGCTTAGTGAGATACATCCGAAGGGGCGTGCCAGTCCTCCGTAAGTAGGAAGTGAATGTGGGTGTGGGGGGGGGGGCATTTAAATGACCTAATATGGGTGCGGTTAAGAATGTACGCATGTACCTAAGCAACTTAAGCACAAATATACGCATGTAGAGTTAAGGTTGCCCTATGGTGGCAGAAGTCTGCTGAAATCCTTAAGTGTGAGGAGAGTGTCATGGGTGTTGCCTTGCCACTTAGGCGCATATATTTTTGAATCCGTTGAATGCGTATTTATTTCACACTTAAGTGTGCATCCAGTCCTATGTCCTCCACCCCTTACCTCCCATGATGAGCCCTTCAGAACACATTCCTGTGCATGCTCTGAATGGGGCACGATTGCATGCACTTTATTTCTGGGCATTTGCAGAACAAAGTGACGCAAAGAAATATCACATCAGCCAACAAACACTCACCTCTGCATCAAGCCCAATGTATCCAAATGTACCCAAAGAATCATTCACAATATCCAGCCTGTAACAGATTATAATCCTTCCCTTCAGACATCCCACTTGCACACTTTGACTAACTCTGGATCCGGTCCAATATTAGTAATAGATAAACTGTAGCTTATTAAGCAGAATGCCAAATTTATAAAATTGTAGCCTTGTGATATAAGTTTGATATGAGTTTGATATGGCAGTGCATGTTATATTATTTAAACCAATGTCACACCCACTATTACTATTCATATAAAAAAAAATCTAAAAAGTCTTTTTACTAATGCAGTCCATCAATTCCAAAATAGAAACCAAAAGCTCTTATTAGGGCTGTCATTTTTGTTGTCAAAAGTTGTCAAAAATAAATACCAGCTGATTAATTAATAATTTTACTAATTACTATTTTAAAGCAGAACTTTTCCTAACAGTGTAACGTGTTACTTGTGACATTTAAAACATGCCACATTTATTTGGGGTGTTTGGGGGAGGTGGTACTATAACTATAGACAGTGCACATTACATTATACAAGGCATATCATCATCATTTTATTTAACTGATATCTTGCTTAAAAGCAGTATTGTTCCTAGCCAGTCACTTACAGTGTCACATGCTAACACACATATTAAATCTGTTTATGGCACTCTGCATAGGGTTTTGTGTTTGGTTATTTTTTTTGTGTCAAAAAATGTAATCCATAATGGAGGAGTATACAGACCTAAGGCTTCCCTTTACTAGTGCTATATTGACAGTCATATTTCATCTTCAACAGGTACTAATAAAAAATAGTCTAAGAATTAGAAGTTGGGATAAAATGCACTCCAAAAAAAGTGCTATAAATTGGTTCTGAAATCTCAGCACAAGCTATGAGAGGAAAGGTTAGTGGGGACAAATTGCACAACATATCATACACCACCACACAGTGGCAAGGAAGGGCTCACACCATGGCCTATATTTGTGTTTATTGTCTCTGCTAGTACTGTTACACACACTAAAATCTCCAATGCAAAATCTATTGACAAACACAGGCATATATGTTTTGTATCACCTTATCATCCTGAAAATGAGTTTGTAACCTCTAAAGTATAGGAATCCATGCCCAAATCAAGAAGAAACTGTGGGTTAACAAACTTCACAGATTCATGAGAGAGTGAATGGGTGTCCACAAGCAACATGTATATGTCAGACATTTCTGATTCAGACATTGCACTCCTAGATGAGCATCCCATTTCCGAGCCCTCTTCAAATGCGATGATGAACCATTTCTGAGCCCTCTTTAATGTGCTGATGGTATAGACATATAAATAGAGGATGCCTTTGTGGAACTTGGAAATATGCAACATGATGAGAGAGATCATTGTGGATCTGATGATGAAGTTGTAGTTCTACAAATTGATAATGTGGAGGATGAAGTAGTTTTTGTGAAAGAAAGCCATACATCAGTGCCAACAATTTGTGCCAGGGATAAAAGCATTGTTCTTCTTGGGTAAGGAAGCAAGATATCCACCTCGTCTGTGTGGAAATATTTTTTCCCAAGTCCTGCCAATAGTTGTCAAGGCATCTGTGCCATGTGTAGTGCCAAAATAAGTTAAGGCAAGGACATTAAACATCTAGGCACTTCCCTCTGTTATATAATTTGCATCAAGCTCATGCAACTTGTTTACCTTAAACTGAAATGGAGAGATCCCAACACAACCCATCTCACCCGGCAACACCTTCATCATCATCATCATCATCATCATCCTCCACGTTAGTTCTGGCTCAAGGACATTTCCATCTGGCACCACTTTTCATTATGTGCTCTAGCCAACTTAATGAACAACAACAAGCCATTATGATGCACATGTCAAGCCATGAGAATTGAATGGTGAATGCTACCTTATTGCAGAACCCAGGAGAATAATTTCAATTTTCTGCAAGATACTGAAACATTGAAATTGTGACCCATAAAATAAGTTCAGATGCTGCCAGCATACATCAGGTAACCCCCTTAATTAAGCTGATGGAGAAGACGC
Organism: Limnodynastes dumerilii; assembly: GCA_011038615.1. Lineage (NCBI taxonomy): Eukaryota > Metazoa > Chordata > Amphibia > Anura > Limnodynastidae > Limnodynastes > Limnodynastes dumerilii. The sequence goes on along the minus strand of WWET01000236.1, from coordinate 169,071 downwards.
TGGATACGCTGAAGCAGTATATGAAAGTTAGCAAATATACTAAGTATGTTGGACTTGTAGATCATCTTGTTTATTTGCTATGCCAGGACACTAGGTTTAGAACTTTGTCATCAGATCACATTTTAGCAACCATGCTAGGTTTAAGACTTAGGTTATGCTTTTCAAATGACACAGATTTTAAGAGATGCAAAGAGCTTCTTGAGCGGAATTTGTCAGCTCAAGTTGCCCGTTACACGCTTCAGCTTATTCAGGAATGCTTCTGCCAGGATATAACTGACATTTTCAAACACAACCAAAGGTGATGTTGAGTCCACAGTCAGAGATTGATACATCTGGTCAGTCTTAAAAACATTTCCACATGTAATGACACCACTAACGTGACTCACACTGGGCCTGATCCAGAACAACGTAGTGTAAGATCGGCTTTTCAGTCAATCTGCGCATGTGCCGGGCAGATGTTGCCCGGCGTCACTACGGCAACGCCCGATCGTGGATCGGGCGTCCGTAGCAGCGCCGTAGGGACGCTGGAGGGGACGTCCCCCAGTGTCCCTACGTTCTGCCTAGAGTAGGTGGGCGGGGGTAGATAGTTAAATGATGGTGGGAGGGTGGGCTAAGCGGCCATACGCTCCTGTGCGAGTGTATGGCCCTTTCCTTACGCCGGCTGTAGTTAGGGTAGCCTTCAGCCGGCGTAAGGAAGGGGCCATACGCCCGCACAGGGGGAGTGCCAGGGTAAGTGAACGCCAATACGCTGTGCTTTAGTAAGCACAGTGCATCGGCGTAGGTCTGGATCAGGCCCACTGACACTGTAACCATCATTAGAATGGTGGAGGATTACAGTAATGATAATGTATAAATAAGCACCTCAGACAGTCCTTTTCAGGTAGTAAAAAAAAAGGCAATTTGGAGACCTTTGTACAAATTATAATTTCAGTACTTAAACTGCCCACCCTCAAGCATGTACTCTAAAAGAGTGTTTGGCACAACTGTGAGAAAAGTTAAGCGTGGGAATTCTGCATGAGGAAAGCAGGGGGAGTGCCCTATTCTCCTCTATGCTTACCTCTGAATAACAAAATCCATACAGTAGCCTCCACAGTGGAGGCTACCATATGGAAAGCATACCTAAATGTGAATTCAGTCCATTGTGCAATAATGAGTGTGATGATAAGGATAACATTTTAAACCTTAAGGATGATTATAATGACAGTCTTCAGCTTATTGCTGTAGGCAAATAATGAAAAATGTATTTTTGTTAATATTAATTTATTAACTCACAAACAGTAGCGCGTGGCCTTGGCTGCTCTATGAATGCCATTGTGTAGCTTGGACTGCCACATATGCTCCCATTGGTGGTAGTGAATAATTTGCAAATGTGATGAAACAGGATTGCAGCTGTGGTATTTAACAACACCAAACTGTCCGTCTGACATCCATCTTCTCACCACATCTTCTCTGTGAACATATTTACCTCAATACATTTTTGCAGGTCAACCACTAGACACAGCTTTAAGTAATCCATTATTTCTTCATGATAAAGGTGAAAGACCACACAACAGTACTAGACCTAGAATTTCCAGTTTGATCATCAGTTCTTGTAATGTAATAAAAAAAATCATTTATACAGGGCTCCATAATAAGTTTTTCCATTTTATTATTCACAGAAGTGGCCTTTACTTGCTTCCACTAAATTACTGTTTCTAATGGTTTTTGTTTTCTTTTTGAATCACTCAAAAAATTATATAGAGTTGTATAGTTTATTAAACTGCAACCCTGCCTGCCACAACTGTGCCACACTATGTTTCATAGATGTGCTCTATTCATTTACACTGCCCAGTGTTTGTGCTGCTGGTGAAAACAATATTGTGAGCTGTGAGATGGTCCAATTTGACTTGAAAGGACTGGAAAAGAATGTTATTGATGTTAATAATACTGTAGAAACAAAATTACATGATTTCAACTGATCCAAAACTCAAATCAGATTATAAATTGGAAACAAAATTAGAACCAAAACAAAGTGATATCATGATTTATAGGAAACTAGGACAAGCTTCACAAAACTGATAATACAGAACTTACTACTTCAGTACAATGACCAAGAAGTCAATCAACAACATAAAGTATTATTATTAATTGCCAATTTTATTAAATAAGTAATAAATAATAAATAACACAAATAAGTCACTAAGTTTACTAAATACCAATAAAAATGTTTTATATTCCACTGTTAAACCATGCCTGTAACGATTATCAATCAGTTATTCAATTCAAATTGTGGCTGATATCTAGAGTTCATCTTATGAGACAGTTCAAGTTTAGCCTGTGTATAAAGACGGAACTAGTTTTAAGGTTGTGTATACTTTATGCAAGTGTTGCAAAGGGGGTTTGCAGGTGGGGATGAATAAGTTAGATTTAAAAGGGTTAAACATTAACAATTTCATAATTCTGGACTTCCAATGTTGATAAGAGAGCTATTGGCTTGCAGAAATTATAGAACGTAAAAAAAATGTATATTAAGGAATAAAGAAAAAAAAAAAAAAAAAAAAAAAAAAACTGTTAAAGGAAAAACACAACATCTAACATGGGCATGTAAATAATTTTTTTTTTTTTTAAAGTAATTACTTACCGTAATGGGATACTGATCTCTCAAGTTAAATCTCTAACTTCCTTCTTTATGCCACAGATAAGTTCCTCCTAACTACAGCATTTAAGATATTTGACTCTGGAAGGGGCAGTATCTCCAGCTGTGGGTGCTTTCACATGCTCTTATACAGCTTCTCTTTTAGCCTTCCATCAGTGCTCAACGGTTTGTTTCAATAAGACCCCTGAATTTATTGCACTACATACATCACTACACTATTACTTTTTGTTTCTGTGCTCTACCCCGCTCCTAGAAATTTATTTCTGAACAATGCAAAAAGCCAGAAGCCAGCAACAGCCCTTATAGACACTTTTAACAAAGAGCTCCTTCAAATCAACTTAGGGGGCTTAAAACAACTGCCCCTGCTAAACAACAACACGAAGAAACCTAATTTCCATACAGCTGGGTCACTATGGACATATTACTACACCTTAACACCCTCTGGTAGGGAGTCTGAATTTTCTTCCTATTTCCTAGCAAATTTGAGTTTAATATTTTCTATTATATTTTAAGGTTATAGTTATTTTAAGACATAATACGCTATGCTCAACCTCATTATTTTCTTAAGAGCAGTTCAACAATGTGGTATAGTGAAATTAGTCCACAATACAAACAATGGGCCAGATCCAGAACAACGCTTGTGAGTGAATTTACCCATGGCGGAGACGTTTACGTAAGTACTGCGCATGCGCACCATAGAAAATACGCTCCGTAATGTAGCGTAAATGTGAATGTATGGGCCATTCACGTATGTGTCATGTAAATACTTACGTGTGAGTCAAAAATACGTCTGAAATACGTTATGTAGGCGGGGGTTTGTATTTAAAGTGTACAGTATGGGCATGCTTAGCTGCGTAAATATGTGTTGCCCATACGTACGTGAGCGGATCACATCGGTTATGTTGCCAAAAGTTAAGGTAGGGTTTGGAAAGCGTATCTTGGTCAAAATACGTACATTCAAGCGGTGTGACAAGGGGAGTGTATTGAAGGTACGCACGCGAAAATACGCTACGCGAGGAAACGTATTGCAAACGTAGTTCTGGATCTACCGCAATGTCCTAAAAATTACATATTTTATATGAACATGAAAATAAGCAATGGTAATAACTATTTTACTTATACATTAAATATTATTTGATGGGGGAAAATGAAATTTTATGTTCAGTGCCTATAAAAAATCATTATACCCTATCAAAAATACATACATTTTAACAGTAGCTCTTTATGTCACCTTGGGAAAAAATGAAATAAAACTTTTTCCATCTATATTTACACATATCATCTAATTAATACCTAATGATGAAAAATGAAACATTTTAAATAAAATATGGAAAATTTCGAATTACAGAGTTAAAAAATGTAAACATCCCTTGACTTATGTAAGCTCACCATTTTATAGCATCAGCCTAACTGGATATATTTACACCAGATTTGGACAAATAGATTGGGGAATAATTCTTAAAGGAAGAATAGTTCAAGTTCAATCAAATTTCATGAGGAACAACGATAGATTTCTCTCTTCAAGTCCATTCACAGATTTAGGTCAAGGTTAGGCTACTCAAGGACAGTCACCTTTCTATCCTTAAGCCACTGCATTGTTTTCTTGGTATTATGTTTAGTTTTTGTGCTAGAAGATTAATTACCCTTCAGCAGTCTAGTTCTTCAAGAATGTTGTTGTACTTAGAAGCATCCATCTTCCCTTATAACTGTCCATTCCCTGCTGAAGACAAACAGTACCACAACACTTGGAGCCCAATGCAGAAACATTTCTAACTTTATCTCAACTGACCATTTCATTTTTTGCAACATGGCACCAGAATATTCCAAATGTTTTTGTGCAAAGCAAAAACAATTATTAGCATGCAGTATTTCTTGTTCAAAAGAACTATCTCAGCCAAGTAATTCCAAAGCATTCCACCTTTATTCAAACCCTGATATTCCTACCCAGTATCAGGAATTCTGGACTGTTTAAGCAGGCATCAGAAATTCATCCCACACACATAAATGAGATTTTCAGATGGAATTTATACCAAGGGCTCCTATTCCTCGTGGCTGTACTTATTCTCCATTTTAAATAATTAAATAAAGGAAATCTAGAAAAGGGATTTATCCAACCATCTTCTTTACTAATGGGTTCAGGCCTCTTTTTCATTAAATAGAAGGATGGAGGATTAAGAACTAAAAATAGATATCCACTTTTGTTATTCCAGAACTGTTTGATCCAGTCAGAGGAGCCAAGAATCTTATTAGCTGGATTTGCAGGGTGCCTACATTTTGAATAGGATAAAAGAAGACAATAAGTGGAAGACAACTTTTAACACTTAAGGCAAGCAATATGAGTACCTTGTAATTTCCTTTGGGTTATATAATACAGACAGACAGATGTCTTTCAAAACTTTGTCAATGAGAAAGTTCAAGCTTTGTTATACTTCTGCATAGTGGTATACCTTATTTTCTCTCCAGATTTGGCGTCTCATCACTAGAACTTTTTATGCTAGTGTAAGAAGTGCTCGCTCGCTGTTCATCATATTTTATTGCAAAACTTAGAAGTGTTTGTGTTTGAGGTGGACTCCATTCCCTTTCTTGGATACATCCTTTCAGGTTCGGAACATCGAATAGATCCTGAAGAAGGACAGGCCATTCTTGGCTGGCCTAAGCTTATCACTGTAAAGGCCATTCAAAGTTTCCTCTGTTTTGCAAACTACTATAGAACATTTATTAGAATCTACTAGAAAGTGGCCAGTCAAGTGGTCAACAAAAAGTCAAGTTGCATTCCAAAAGCTTAAGCAACCCTTTGCATCCACTCCTGTACTCCAGTAATATGACCTCACAACTTCCATCATCTTGAAATTGGACACCTTCTTTGTAGGAGTTGGAACTGTCCTCTCACAGAAGGCTTTAAATGGACATCTACCTACCCACCTGTGGCTTCTTCACAGAAGTTTTTGCCTGAAAAAACAATTTCTTCCATTGGTGACAAAGAGTTTCAAGCCATAAAAATGGGAGATATCTCTTGGAAAGTGCTGTATTCCCCATATCCATCTATGCTGACAACAAAACCTTCTCTATCTGAATGTCTCAATCTTCTTCAAGTGAAATGGGCTCTAGTTTTCTCTTTCTTCAGCTTTCAAGTTACCTACCGTTTGGACCCAAAAAATTGAAAAGGGGATGAATTATATCATAGTGTGAATAAGGAAAATTCTTATTGGGAATGGGTACTATGGCAAATGGCTGTAATTCGACTAGCATTAGCGAATTGTGCTTTCCCCCATGCCGCAGAAAGAGTGCGGTTAGCTGAAGCTGAAGATTAGGGTTAGGCTGCAAAACATAGAGGGTTAAGGCTGATAGAAGGGGAAGGTTAGGATTATTCTGTGAGCTATGGCATATTAAGGTTAGACTGATAGAATAGGAGGGTTAGGATAAGGGTTAAGATTAGGGAAAATACTACCTGTCACCATTGCAGGATCGGATCCTGATTAATCGCTGTGTCCACGTTGTCTGATCTGGAAAATCACTGATGTCACCGCTGCATTGGAGGAATAGGTAATGTCGTAAATCAGCTTTTGTAGTGGCGAACCACATCCATAAATTATGCTTAATGGATACCATGATATACCATACTGGTACTTCTACTGCTTTTACTGATAAACAATCAAATTATAGGGGTCTATTTACAAACTTCATTTTTAGGTGATAATGCCTGTTTTCACTGCAAAATGGACATTGGGGCAGATCCAGACTTACGGCCGCTCGTGATTATACGCTTGCCGTGAGTGTAAAAGAACCATTTGTACTTACTGCGCATGCGTGTGGCAGTTGTTACGCAACAAAACTCAGAGCGTATGGACCTTAAGCGTACCAGCTTTGTAACAACGCATGAAGGGGCATGCATGCCATACGAAACCCTTAATTACGCTTCAGGGGATGGGGTGAGGTATTTAAATCGTACAGTATGGGCGTGCTAAGCGTCCTAAATACGCAAGGATCCTACAGCCCCCGCAGTTACGCTCAGGAAAGTTAAGGTAGGGTTTGGTTGGCGTAAGACTGAATAAATACGGACGACCGAGGGGCGTTCCTAAGGGCATGCTACGTATGTACGCTGACATAAATACGCTACACACAAGGGCGTATCATTTGCGTAGGTATGGATCTGGCTCATTATCACTTAAAAACAAAGCACTTACCATTTAAAAAAATGCCATCGCCATGGAAATTTGCTGTTTCCAAGACGATGGCCTGAGACATAATTTCTCTTTGCCGGCCCTTAAATTAAATTTACTAACCCCCAGAGCAGAGATTATCATTCCGCTCCGAAGGATAAAATAACGCCATCTCATGATGGCGTTACTGCATTTACCCCAGCAATGTCCCCATATTCCCCCCTTAATAGCTATTATTAGGGGGAGGAAAAGGGGGCATGTATGGGGAGACCGTTGGGATAAAGGAGTATGCGCTAATGTAAAAAAAATGTATATTATAATTTTACCCCAAAAAAAAACAAACATTAAAAACATTAGAAACTGTAAAAAAAATTACAAAAATAGAAAAACTCACCTGTCTGGGAGACGCGTCCGACTCTGAAGATTTCAGAGTCCCGATATGAAGACACCATGCATGCTCAGTGTTTTTCATGCCGAGACTTGAAAATTTCAAAGTCCTGCATGGGAGAGGATTGGAAAATAGCAAATGTCGTCCCTCTGCATAAAAGTGGAAGTAGGGAAGAAGCATCAAACTACCGACCAGTGAGTCTAACATCAGTAGTAGGGAAATTGATGGAAAAACTGTTAAAGGAACAAATTGTAAGTATCTTAAATCCAGTAACTTACAAGATCCCAAGCAGC
>WWET01000236.1:124716-139910 GCA_011038615.1 Limnodynastes dumerilii | reverse complement strand
TTTAATTATTGTGCATTATACATACCCCAGTGGATATGTGTCTACAGACATAAATGGACTCTCGAGTAAAATACAGAGGTGATCTGTTGTAGCTGAAGCCTTTGTTATGCCTATGCCAAGTAATAAATGAAGTGTTAACTTAAGTCTAAAGTACCCTGCTACTAATAGTCATATGTGTTTTCCTCTATTAAAGCAGAGAGGAAAAAGATGTCCATTACATGTTTAAATGGTTGTACTTATGTCAAAATATTAATTAATCCATTTGGGTAGCAATTTGTCTTTTGTACAAGAATAGTATTTAGCTCCAACAGCGGGACACCTTTACATTGCTGATTAGTAAGATGCTCAGCTTCTCTGTTTCCTTATCTACCGTCCACATGTCTCAATATTCCTCCAATTCATAGTTGCTTGCTGCTGGAGTTAAACTTGTCACTCATCACTCAACTTCAACATTTATTATAGGGCTGTCATTTATTTAGTAAACTACCCCAACGATAACTGATAAAAGAAGAATCATGAGTGATGGTGATCATTGTAGTCTTTTAGTAAAAATACACTTGTCTCTATATATATATTTTTTTTTCTTTATTTTTACAGTATCACCAATGCTACTTACTAGGCTTACTAACACAACATGTATTTATATAGTTCTAATCCTCTTTCCTAAGAAAAATACTAACTTCAAAGTCTGACAAGCCAAGAACAGAGTTGGACTTTTTTGAAAAACAGCATGAAAGAACAGACTGAAATAAAGAAGATCAATTACTATAAGGACAATTTATTTTGGTCGCTGTTATAGTACGCTGCATATTTTATGTTTTATAATAAAACATCATACAGTACAATGTATTTTTATTATAATAGACATATTAAATTATCCTAAATTTTATGTTACATAACATCACAAGCATAATTTTTGATTGTGCAATCACAGAGAGCTTGATGATCATTATTATATGTCTGTGAAATAATAGTCAAATTTCTTTTTAAATAATGTTGCCTCTATCAAGCAACATGTCTTTTTGTTAGCTTTTACTTCTTCTTCTTTTTAATGAAAAAGTTGCTCAACATAAAGAAAGATTCAGCTGGAAAGCATTATCCTAAACTCAGATGTAATCACATGTGTACAATGCAGAAGCCATTCCAGGACTGTCCTATGCTAGGACTGTCCTATGCTAGTCCATTAGTGTTTTTCACCCTATTTAAATCTAACAGCAATGGGCTATTGTACGTAATCTGCATATCGTTTCCATACGTAGATTGCGTATATGCGGTCTAAAAAGATTACGTACAATCGCTACTACGCATGCGCAGTAGCTATTGTTCATTGAATTACGTCCGTCTATTCATTGAATTACGTCCGTCTATGGAAGACGGACGTAGTTCTGGATCCGGCCCAATATGCTTAAAAATCTCTGAAATCTTTACTAAATCAACATGATTTTCAGAAAAGACTGATATTCAACTATTATAAATTTGACTAAGATTGTTATAATAATGTTAATAATTGTAGGATTATGCCTTTAGTGTGTTTCTAAATAGAGTAAGAAAAAAATTAGAGGTGTAGCATCTGAGGAATTGTTCCTGGGTTTGGCCTACTCTCAGTCTGCCCGTTCGACTGAGGGTGACAGAGGACAAATTGATCTGAACCCCTAATCCCATTCGGAACACCCTTCAAAATTTGGCAACAAACTGTGGATCACGATCACTTGGAAGCCATGTAACCTGACAATATGTTTAATGAACAAACTTGACAGGGTTTGGGCATTGGTCAGGCTTCTCAAGTGGACAAAGTTTGGCATCTTACTAATTCCAGCTGACTCAGAGAGGTCTATGGTGGGGACAAACTTGACTGTAGGCTCCTAGCAGGTCGCAACCTTCAGTGATAACCACCAGTGGTCATCTGTTCTAACAGAAGCTCATCACACAATGACACCTACACAAGTGGCTAGACTAGAGCAGTCAAGCAGAAAAGACAAAGAGGCTATCAGAGGAGTCAGTTGGAATGAACTCAGAGAAATAATGAGTTAGGTTGAATAGACTTAAAGAACAGAAGCATAAAGGTGGATTAATTCAGAGTGGAACTGACTGAGAGAGAGTCAAGTGGAAAGAACTCAGAGAGAGAGCTACACACAAAGAGCTAAATGGAATGCATTCAAAGTGGAAGTTGAATAAGAGAATGAGCAAATGCAGTTAACTGTAACTTGCACACACTAGAAGACTTAACCGACAGTGGAGGATGGTGCATGAACTGCATGAAGCATGGAAAGTGGAGGGAGCATGTTAGGAGAGGCAAAGGGACAAACAGAGACTGACAAGAAATACAAATGCACAAGCCAAATGCAGTGAGGAGCAAGCAAGAGACAGAAGACCAATGCTATAACCGGAACATTTACTGCACACTGCTGGGTATTTAGCAGGTCTGCCCCTAATCAGTTTCCAGGCCTGGGCACATCTCCAGGCTTATTGTAGCAAACTAACTGGCAATTGGAGAATGTTATCCAAGTACTAGATCTCTAATGTTGTGCCTCTTATCTTAACATTTTGAATTGAAGTTCTACCCTGAGCAAGTTTTGATGTTTTATTGTCCATATGAGCTGTGCCCTTTGGCCAGTTCTTTTGCTGATACCCAATTCACACAGAAAACAGAATTATAGGAAAATATTCAACAAAAAAGAACTCATGATGAAATATGTGCATACACAAGTATTGGTACAATGGTATTATGGAAAAATGTGACTTTCATCTGGCATATATATTTTATTATTACTGATTTGGCATAGCTGGATAGAAAACAATGTAACAGAAAGTAACATCATAGGTCTTAATTAAAGCCTAGTTGTGAGGGAAAGAATTATGTTAGTTTTGTGCAGTGACATCAAGAAGTTTTCACCTAGCCACCCTTATCTGGTGATATATGGATCACAGTGTGATAGAACGAAACCCATCCTTAATGTCAGGGGTTGCTTGAGTCTGTTCGATCCTAACTGGTATTATATAACACGTTGCAGAGAAATTCTTAGCCACTCGACTTGGGTTAGGTATTATTAATAGGTACCCAGCCTACTCTCCTTGAGGCTAATTTAAAGCATTTATTGATGCTCTGATTCTTTCTTTAAACTGTTTCTCTAAGGGGACAATTTAGAAGAAGAAAGAAAGAAAGAATGGGATAGACAATGCTTTCCAATATGAAATTTATTTCATACTGAAAATTTATATTGCAGACCATTTCTCTCACTTATCTTTCTTGACAAGCAAAGCCAGGTACTCGGATAATGACATAAAATGTTGACTCTTTTGCAGTGGTGCAGATTTTCTGCTCAATATATTACATACATTTATGTATAACTCATACTCTATACCTCCTATTTAAGGGCTTTATTTACAAAGATCATTTTAAGGCGATAGGGCCAGTTTTCACTTCAAAACATTAAAATGAAGTTACCCATATTTACAAAATGCCGGAGCAGAGTTTTACGCTCCATTCCCAGCGTCAGACTAACGCCAGCTCAGACTGGCGTTAGTGGTAAGTATTCCGGCGATGTCCCCATATACCCCTCTTTTCCTCCCACTAATAGCTGTTATTAGTGGGGAGGAAAAGGGGGGTATGTATGGGGAGACCGTCGGAATACATAGCAATGTTGCTGGAGTAAAAAACAAAACAAATTAAAACTTAAAAAATCTATAAAATAAATAAAAACATAGAAAATATAAGTAAATATTAATAAACTCACCTGTCCGGTTGCAACTGTCCTTGGCCCAGCATGAATACACTGCACATGCGTAGTGTTTCTCATGTCAGAACTTGGGAAAATGTCAAAGTGCCTAAAGAGAAGCACTGCGCATGTGCAGTGTTTCTCATGACAGCACAGAAATTTTCAAAGTCCCAATTATGAGCTTCTGCACATGTGCAGTACTTCATTCTTGCATCGCATGAATATGAAGCACTGCGCAGGACCTTGCAGGAAGGGTGAGTATTTGTAAATAGTGTGAAGGAAGCTGCCAGGCTCACTACAATGATAAGCGAGCCTGATGCAGCTTCCTTCACAGTTAACGAGGAAGGTAAGTAAATAGAGCAGAAAATGATGAGTGTGGCTGCACAGTTCATATGTAATAAGAGAGATCACTTTAGTTGAAAGAACAGTGATTTTAGGTCTATGATCTTTAATTGTAAATACCAATATGTGCTGTAGGTCTTAATATAGAAACCCAGGTCTATGAGCGATATCATTTGCAGACTGCCAGCACCGTGAAATATTTATAGGGAGCTATATTAATTTAAGGCAGTCAATAAGGATCATTGTGCTCTATGGGCTGGATCCAGACTCTAGTAAGTGTTTGAACTTAGTTACTCCTGGGCTAAACCATGTTGATTGCAGGGGGGGTCAAGTTAATTGTATTCTTTGCATTCAGGGATATATATTTGAATTGCTTACTGCACACAGATACTGACCAGCTTTACTATCACACTCTTATTTAGACTTGGGATAGGAAACATCACCTCTAATCTCTAATATTATTTGCAACAGATGAAATATGACTCCCCTGCAATCAACATGGTTTAGCCCAGGAGTAACTAATTTCAAGCACTTACTTGAGTCTGAAATCAGCCCTATGTTTTTAGCAAAACATCAAGGACCAGATCCAAATTCCAAAATGTGGGGATTTCCTGCACACCGTTTGTAGAAAGCTCCCGCACTTTGGTACTGCGTGTGTGTGTCAGCAAAATGTTTCCAGCTAAGATCTGAATCCTTATGGTCCAGGCTTTAAAGCCGGAAGCTTTTCCAATATGTTCATCAATGTGAGAGTTTATACTTTCACTTGTAATACGGAAACAATTGGAAACTGTATTTTAAAATTAATTTCTCATAGGCTCTATAATGCTGATATGGGGCATAAAAAAATTATCTGTAATCACTATGTTCATATGTTCATTTAAAAAAAATTAAAATTCACTACTAATAAAATATCCTCCCACCCACTAAACAAACATGTGGTGAGAAAAAATCCCAACAAACACTGGGCCGATACAAATCTGTCCGCTATTTGGCATGCTTGTGCTTTCAAAATCAGAGTGTGCTGCACCTATTCCAGAATTATTATTTATTGTTTCCAATAACAGTGCCACGATTCAGTTTCCATCTTTTATCATGGCAACATAGTTGCTACTTATGAGCATCGTATTAACTGTTTAACTATTGTGGATTACTCCAACACGCTGCTTATTGGAACAAGCGCGTAGACTGCCTGTCATTCCATACAGACGGCACTTGTATACACATCATACCACGTGGACGCTGCATCTCTACAAACGGAACGCGGGCTCAGTCACCCGCTTATTACCTATTCCATTGTAACCTCCCTGGGCTCCAACTTACTTAACCCCCGTTGGAAGGACTACTATACTCCAGCATTTCAATATTGCCATTTACGGAGCCACGCATCACACCAGATCTGGTAACAAATTAGATGTTTATATATTTTTTAACTGCAGTGTTTACTTATACGGACTTAATATAACTGGGAATCCGATCCTCCAAGCAACTACAATCATATTAGCACTTCTTGTTTTGATCTGTGTCCGGCCGGCATATTGATCTTTTACTGGGCTGAATTTTTATTATATGTTTTTAATTTATTTAATATATTCATTTCAATGCTTTATTATTGATTACATTTTATTTATTGCTATTAATAAATTTATTGTTCCTTAATATACTTACCTGATTTACCATCTAGCGCTTTTCTTACCACATGTTTTTTTTATTATTTTTCTTATGTTGTAACCCTAAGTCTTTTTGAATTGCTGCTCTGATTGGGATACCCTCATTATTTTATCCATATTAGCGCCAAGAATCTATATATTTTCAAGTAATGTGCACACAATGGGACCTCTGGATGGGAAGCAATATACAGCCTGTATACTGTATTTTCCAGGTTAAAACATGTTAGAAACATTGCAAGCACTTCCATTAGAATATAAATGCAATAAAGCAAAGAAAAAATATTTGTAAAAAACAATTCATTTTTAAAAATGTATCATAATGTACAGTAAACAGGTAGAACAGTTAAAAAGTAACATCAGCTTAAAAACCAGTATATGTGAATTCAAGTTGAAGATAAATCCCAATTGGTCAAAACAGATTGGTGATAGACATCACCTGTTGTAGGTGCAAATGTTAGTTCTGTCTGCATTCAGATATGGATGGGAAGCGCTTGTCTTAACACACCCTGTACATGCCTTACATCCCTCCACTCCTTTCCCCCATCTATACACCCATCAGAATGCAAGTCCTAGACACCCAAGTTGCAATATGAATAAGACTTAGAGTATCCACTTCAAAATCCATTGAAGAATGCAGGCAGCAGATGAAGACACAGTAAAGAGAAGGTAAGTGAAAAAGAAACAGTTAAGGGTGAGCACAGAATGAAAAAAAGGTGAGTTAAAGGGATACAAAGAGTTAGAGAGAAAGTGAAGGTGAAAGAGAAACAGGGGGAGTGAGAAAGAGGCTTGGAAAAACAGGAAGAAAGAGAGAGGTGTGGGGGAGATAGAGAGAGAGAGAGAGAGGGGATTGAAAGCACACATTGGGAGTATGATGGTTAAAGAGACACAGGACCGGATTCAGACCCCCGCATGCTTTCCATGCGTGCGGGGGTCTGAAATTACGCGAGACAGAGGGGAGTGCACACCCCCTGTCACTCCCCTCTGTCGTGCGGGCTTTATGGCAGCTTACGCTGCCATAAGCCTACCTTAACTGCGGCGTGTGGATCAGCGGTCCGTACGACCACTGATCTGCTACAGTGTGGGAGCCCCCTCCCACACTGTACACTTACCATGCTTCACCCCGTCCGCTAAAGCGGAAGGGAAGCACAGCTAAGTTCCGTCCGATTGCTGCTACACTAGGGTTACTATAGTAACCCTAGCGTAACATCTGGAGGGCGCATGCGTGTGTAAGTGTCCTGCTGTTATTAGATCTGAATACGGCCCACAGTGAGGAATAAAAAGAGAGTGGAAGTTGACGTGGTGGTTGACGAGATATAGGCAAGTTTGAAAGATTGTGAGGTTTTGTAGAAGAAATTAAGGTCTGTAAATAAAAAGATATATGTCCATTATAAAATCAGTTACTATTACACTTATCAAATTCTTCCTGTGCTATATTTCTAGAAAGTGTTAAGCAAAAAATATAATGTTATTAAAAATAACATTATAAGCTTATAGCTTTTTATATATATATATATATATATATATATATATATATATATTTACATTCATTCTTAATGCATTCTATTTCTCTTCTTAACCAGTAATTCACATTTTTATATATCTCACCCTAGTTTATGTTGATAAATGATGTTCATTTCAATTAATATAAATAAAGTTAATGCTTAAAATACATAGAAAGTAAATGCACTGAACTTTCTTTCCTCTTCTATGTTTTTAAGTGTTTATCCTAAGGTCAAATTATTCAATAAATAAAAGTAGCACCACCAATAATATATCTAATAAAATAATCAATCTTTTTCATTTGACTTTCATTTTCACCACATAAAACTATGTTAATGTAAGTACATTTAGGCCGTGCGTATGATATTGTAATTTACAGGTGTCATTTTGATAATTGTTTGTGTTTCTACTATTGCCATTACATTCATTGATATACAAAAACTATGATTTATGAGTAACATTAGTACAAAGAAATATGGCTAAGTATTCTATATGGTCTGGTAAGAGGTCCATGGGGGTTACACTGAGATATTGCACTGGGTGACACCAACCTTAGTGACATCACTGCCCTCTAGATTCAACAAGGGAAGTGGAAGTAAAGAATAAATAGTTGAGTATTTACTTCACTATGAATGAAACAAGAGAACAGGAGTTTTTCATGTTTTATTCTAGCTTTTTAATCTGCATGGCCCACCACACAGAAAGTATAGTCAATTGACCATGCAGACAAAACATGTATGGATATGATTGACTACTACCATACAAACTTTATTGATTTTCCTTTCTAACTGTTGCCTACATAAAGAGATGATGAATAATGGAATGTTAACTAACTCTAAAGCACAACGGGAACGGGGGTGGGTCACCGCTGTAAAGAGCCCTTATTTTGAAAGGGCTATTTTCAACACCACATATCTGTGGGCAGAGCTGTACAGAAACGACCTCCCCTGCCGCAGACAGGTAAGCGCCTATCCCTCTTTCCCCAACCCAACTCTTATGCTAATTCTCACACTAACCCTATCCTTCTATTACCCTAACACCACAGCCTGACTCTAACCTTCCCCTTCTACACTCCAACCCCTCTCTGCATCCTAACCCTTTGCCTCCCTTTATCACAACCTAACCCTAACCATCCCCTTATGCGATCCATCTCCCCCTCTCCGCAGCCTAAACTTAAGACTCTACTTCTATGCTTCATCCCCTCCCCGCAGCCTAACCCTAACACTGCCCTGGTAAAGTACATCCCCTTCCTTGCTATAACCAGTCCGACTGTCTCGTTGGAAACGTTGCAAACCGTTGGGAAGATCTTAGGTGCAAATTTCTAAATGGGGACATTTTAACAATAGACACAGCCAACAATTAGCTGTAGGCTGTGTGTGTTGTGAAAATGCAATTTTTGCAACGGCGCATGGAACCCAAATAGTTCTGAACTATGGTTCAGACCCCCACTAATGGAAATAAACTGCCTCAAATAGGTGTTCTTAAAATCAATATATCAATTTTTATATAAACTAGTTAACACAAAATACCTTTATAAAATGTTCACTTTCTCCTGCAAAACCAAAAACACCAACACAAAAAAGCCAGCAAGCCATGCTGGTGACATTGGATTGCCAACAATGAAATGAAGATTTTATATTGTTTTTAACTTTATTGCACAAAAAAACCCTAACGTGTTTGTGAAGAACCCAAGGATTACCAGCTATAGACAGGGTGTCCTTCAGGAGGGGAGTGATCTTGTTCGTTTTGCAGGTTGATGGCACTAGGGACCACACCATAGGGCTTCTCTCAATGGTCCCACCAGTCAAATCTGGAAAGCCCCATAACGACTAGGTCTGCGACCGTACACCCACAGACCTAGTCGTAAAAACTTAAGGTAGGAATCTGGACACGTAAGCCAGCGGGGAGTGCAGGGGGCGTGCACTCTCCGAAACATGCACTTACCTACGTAAAGCGTTCAGGGGTCTGGATCTGGGCCATTGTCTGTAAAGTAAAATCTTATTAATAACATCACTATGTATAAATAAAATACGAAAAGAATAAATAAAACAAAGACAGGCAAATCTAATGAAAAGAACAACATAAAATAGTGAACAACGAAACAAGACATTATTTAGAAATAATATATGGGTGGGTGAGGTAGAATTAATAGCGCTGAAATTATCCTAGTGGGAAGTGTCAGTACATAAAATAAAATAAAAAAAAATAAAATAAAAAAACATATAGATAAATGTAATATTGATTAAAGTCCAATGAAGGTGTCCTCAGAGTGTAGATGTGGAAGCTTGTAGTTGCACCCTTCCCCCGATAGAGGGCATAAAACGGGAAGCAAAAATGAAAAACAAAGCAATTTATTAGTACAAATCTACAAACAGAACATATAAAAACTGGAACGAGAGTTCATACCAGGAGGATGGCAGAATGGGAGGTCAAGTGGAACTGCTTCCTGATGTTGAAAAAAGGGGTACCGCAAGGATCAGTGGCTACTGTTCCGTCCCTGAAGTCCTGCTGCTGCCGACTGACGCGTTTCAAACCCAACTGTGTTCTTTCTCAAAGTCCGTCCCGTACGAAAAGAATAAATAAAACAAAGACAGGCAAATCTAATGAAAAGAACAACATAAAATAGTGAACAACGAAACAAGACATTATTTAGAAATAATCCATTGTCATCAAATTGTTCTTAATATGTTCCAGTAGTGCTTATTACCTAAACTGTACATAATTAAAAATAAACTGCACATTGGATGTCTAGCATTCCCCTCCTTATATTCTTTCATCATTCTTTTTATTCAAATCTGTATGCAATTCTATAGCAGTTCAATTATAGGTTACACCATTTATTTGCATAAGTATAAAGATCAAACAGATTGGGGTGCCATTATATAAATTGAGAACCACAGTAGAATTGAATGGGAACTGAAAACTGTCCAAGGAAAGTTACTTTTGAGGGTTGGAGCAAAGCCACATTTTCCTTAGGAACAATTTGCATGACAATTGGGCATTTACATTTAGGTATTCCCTACAAACTGTGTATAGTAAATGTCTTCTGAAATGCTATTTTACATTCTCTTCCATTACACAATTCCCTCAATGTACAGCACAGCATAAAATATGAGCATGTCATGAAATAATTAGATTATTAATAAAAATCAGAACCTACAATGCTATTGGTTTTGATTATAGTATTTTCTCTGATGATGTCCTGTGTGTTCAACAACATGGTAATTACACTTGCGCATTGACTTGTTCCATTTATATGATATATTTAACTATAATACAAATTAGCTTATAAAGCAGTTGGTGCCAAAGCAAATGTCTAGAGTATGCCGATTATGGTTTTATGCTTACAATCGAGTATGGAACAATAAATGCATACATTTGGTGCTGTAGACAGTTAAACATCTAATGAGGGTCTAATTAGTTTTAGAAAGAAAAAGGTGTTGATCACATGCTTTTAAGCAAAGTATGCATGGTGTCAGTTCCGCTTACTGTTACATTTTATGGTTCAAATATGTAAAAATATATCTTAGGACCAATCAACACCAATCATGCTCCTCATGTCAAAAATAGTTCGTATTTTGACTACCAATGTAAAAACACAAACAAATCAACAGCACAAGATTTTTTTTTTATTCTACTAAAAAGAGCTTGATGAAATATTAAATGCACAACTTGCAGGTGTGCTCAAGATTGAAACGTAATTACTTCTAATAGGCTCATGTTGCACCTGTTCATTATCTGCATTTAAACACAGGTTATTATTAAAAGTCATATTTAAAAACACATTTTTGCAAACACATTGTGGCATATTTTCTTTAACAAAAAAAGTTAGCAAATGTACATATTACATAGTAAAGTTCTAAAATTTAATGGTGATGATTATTCTGTTACTAACATTGAACCGTATGCAGATTTAATAATGAAAGACCTTTTGTGTAAGTCCCCTTGCAAGTAACAACTGCGCATACTCGTCCCAGATGTTATGCATCAGATCTCATTGCGCACAGAACTCTGTTCCGTGCGCAATGATATCTGTACGTCAGGGCGGTGCATGCATTCTGCATGGAAAAATCAAAGGGGCAAAATTAGGCATGCAGACAAGCTGCATGGGGCAGTGTTTACGATTTCCGCATGGATTTGTGTGCAGACACACAGATCCGCATGTAAAAACTTGGACATAAAAGTGACAGGGGAGTCCACTCCTCTCATCCGTACGTAGTTTTAGACCTCCGCACATCCGTATCGCATGTGGTTGTGTGGATGCGGACCGTTGTTTTGTTTATTATTGATTTCTTATAGATAAATTGTACTTTTTGATTAGTATTACAGTTATAGTAGATTGGTTAATTAAAGCATTTAGAATTACCATCTTTTATTGTATATGTTTAATGTAAATCTGCAGCAAGAAATTAATAAGACATAATTATGTAATGTGTATAAGACAGCATTTCCCAATACCCAACACAGATTAACAGGGTGTAATAAATTTAGTAAGAGCATGTTTGATATGTAGGGACATTTAAGAATAAATGTATAAACAATGAGTGTGGTAAAGTGTCATATAATGTCTTATATATACACTGCAGGGAGTTTGTAATTTAAGGCATACCCTCCAACCAGTGGCATAGCAACAAACATTTTTATAGGGGGCAAAAGGCCAATTCTATTGGGCCTCGAGCCCCATTTTCTCGTGTTTTGCATGTCATTTTTGACAGTTGTGACAGTGACTGTAGATATGCAAAAACTCCTTTGTTAATTTTCCTCAGTGTTTCTGGGGTTGGTGAACCCAGCTTAATTGTTTATTTCAATATAAAAATGTATTTATACATTATGGTATGTGCTAAAAATATAAATTGCTATATCTCATGTTTGTTACTGGATGCACCGCAAGAAATTCAGGGTAAAAGTAAAGTGAATAGTATTTCATCAATACAAGTTGTTTATTAAATGTTTATGAATGGAACACATAGCTTTTGTTTAATAAACCAATCAATCAATCAATCAATCAATCAATCAATCTGTATACTTAGGCTATATTAAAGAATATTTGGTAGTTATAGCAATATTCAGAAAGTGGCATGAAGGACTGTCATTCAACTTATAAGGGTAGTCAATGGGAAGGACCACTTCCCGGCCTCCTGTTTTTGCTTATTCTTACTGCAAATTGTGATAGCAAACTGAGTGGGGGATCTAAGAAAGAAAGAAAAAAGTATTTGCAAGAAGAAAATGTACATAGAACAAACATGAAGACAACTTTATTTTTGTTAAACAGAGATGACAACTGTTGGCGAGTTCAAATAAAACTATTATCGCTCCATCCCCATTTTCGCTTCATTCATCCTCAATTACCAAAAATTCATGGGGGGAGGGGCAAAACACAGACTTTGCCCCCCAACAAAAATCTTGGGGGAGCAACTGCCCCTCTGCCCCCCTGGTTCCTACACCCCTGCCTCCAATTGTACCTATTTAGCAGGTACAGTATAGTTTTTTAAAGATCTGTACCGGCTAAAAGGGCTCCTGTACCGGATTCTGACCCAGCAGTTCCCTCCCCCCTAAACTCACCTTCCAGTCTTGCAGCATCTAATCACTATAGCAGAGCTGCGGGGACAGACTCCTACAGCTCTGCTAAAGTGACAAGGCCCTCTCCTGTGAGTTCTTAGCTCATATGATAATGTGTAAAATGATATTTTATACCTTATCATACATGGAAATGAGAGCAGATTAAAACCACGCCCCATCATGGGACAGTTCATGTCCCCTTTAAAGACACGCCCCCCAGGCGTACCAATTTTCCATAAAAAAATGTTGGAGAGTATGTTAAGGTAGTGTATATTTAAGAATACATCATTACAGGATAGACCAGGAAGTAGGAAGTTATTAAATGTGAGCGATAGATATTAGTAACATCATGAAGTGATAGTAAAAGCCTGTAAATCAATTGTAAGTAATACCACCAAGGACTAAAGATGCATAACTATTAAACTGATGAATTATTGTTGGTATTACTGTCATAACCTAGATACAACAATAGGTAGTGAGGATAAAAAATAAAAAAAAACTAACTACATAACAAATCAAGCATTTGAAGTACATTAAACATGGCTGACTTGTTGTCATTAACGTCAATTTCTGCAAGTTGATGCTCCCAATGCTGCAGGAGACTGTGTCTTGGAAAGTTTGATAATTTTATTGAAGCTATGGGATAACTTCTGACAGCAAGAAGAAAAGCATGCTTCTTACACGTGCAGGCCCAAAGATCTATGAACTGTGTAGTACTATGCCAGAGGCAGAATAGATTGTTTAACTGCCTATTCTGCTTCAAAATACAGCTTATCATATTCAAACTATCTACTCAGAACAGCTATGCAAATGCAGACAGAATCTGTTGATAAATATACTACCAGGTTAGGAATCCTAGGAAGAACATGTCAATCTCATGATTTAGAAGATGAAATCAAACAGAAACTAGTAGCATTTGGAACATATGGGAGGTTGTGCAGACGCCCTCAAGTCTGACATGACACTGACAGAGCTACAACAATATGCTAGGAGTCCTGGGCTCTCATAAATACATGCCAAAGACATGGAGAAAAACAGAAGTGAACTGCAAGTTTGCAATAAAATACATGCTAACACAGATCCTTAAATCTGAGATTGTATTTCAATTGTGGCTGTTCCTACCCACATTCAGGGGCCTGTCCAGTAAAAGGTAAAGTTTGCACTGCATGTGGAAAAATTAATTCTTCAAAAAAAATTTAAATTAAATCATAGTTGCCAACTCTCCCTGAATATCAGGGAGACTCCCTGAAGATTGGGTGATCTCCCTGACTCCCTGAAGTGTTTGGTAATCTCCCTGATTCTAATTTCATCCATTGAGGTCTATGGAGATGACCAATTTCATGGAGGCCAAGATGTAATGAAAGAATCTTGTTAATCAGCTGCAGCGTCACTTTTAGCTTTTCTATAAAGATAGTAATGAAAGTATTCACTGACAATTTAATAATCAATAAATACTGACATTTTTATTGTAAAATAGTTTTCCTGGCAGTGCTAGATACACCTATGGGTGGAGCTATTCACAGGACACACCTCTTTGGCGCTACAGGACACACCCCTTTGGTGCAGCACCTTGATAGTGCTCTCACAATCTCCCTGATATTCATTTGCAAAAGTAGGCAACCATGGGTAATGTAAACGACACACCATGCAATATCCCCCAGCACAGACATAACGGTCTTTGCAGTAGATACTTTTACAGAAAATATTGGAAACCTTTTTGTACAAATGTTTATATCTATTTCTCTAGAACTGTATCAGATAAATCATGATGTAACTTTCTGGCTAATGCTGCCAATACACAGAAAAACAAAGGCACTAAGCTTATCTTTATTAGAGTTTTCTTTTTCTCACCCAACTACTGCTAATAATGAGTCTGTAGTTTCTCTGACTTGTAAATGTCAAAATGTCAATTTAATGACCACTTTCTCTCCTCACATACAGCTATTTCTTTATTGTCTTCATTAAGTAAACCATAAAATGTAAAACTTCTGCTGTTACCATCAAGGTGATTGATTTGTGTCCTCTCTGTACGGTAGATTCATTCCATTCTTATCCAGTGAGTAAGTGTCTGAGTTTTCTCAGTTAATAGATCTCCAGATTAGAATCTTGGCATTCTATAAAGATATGTGAAGAATCACAACATGTATTATTACACGTGCTGTTTAGAGAGAACCCAATGAGAACTATGTTATAATATATAGACTTCTATCAATACTTAGCCAGATACTGGACTGTCATTTTTGCCAAAGCACTAGAAGTTCCATTTCTACTGGAAATGCCAGACATCGCAGAGGATCTGGGATGGATAGATAATGGAGGAATAGATAATGGATGAATAGATAATAGATGGATGGATGAATAATGGATAGATAGAGAGAGAGCGAGAGAGAGAGAGAGAGAGAGAGAGAGA